>JACGTJ010007314.1:0-13764 GCA_014858695.1 Chrysomya rufifacies | reverse complement strand
TTTTTTATATTTTCTTTTTAACTTCAATATTGATATTAATTTTCTACACTTGTTTAGTTTTAAAAGACTATTAAAATTACTACGAAAAATATAGTACGTCTTATGGATTTGTTTTCAATAATATAAAAAATGTTGATCAAATTCTTATAAACTGCAAATAAGCTAGATCAAGTTGGCGCTAAAAATAAACATCAGAATTAATAAAACCAAAAAAAAAAAAAAAAAGTTAAGCATTTTTTGGTACTAAATAGCTTTTATTTTAAAATTATTTAACAGCAAGTTTATTCTCTCGTCGGTTAACCGGTTGTTAACAAAATGATATTTGGTATTATGTTATAACTTTTACAATTTTTAAAAATAAGAATAATTTAGAAATATTAAAACTTTAATAGTAAATTTTTGATTAATCAAATCTTTAGCTTAATGCACTTTATCTACATCTTAAAAATTTAAAAATAAAATGAAGTCAACTTTCACGTCTTATGTTGCTCGTAAAGCCACACTACAAAATCTATTGAATTTTTTCATGATCAATTCATTATTTTACATAGGCCCCATACAAATATACCCTCGTAATGTGCATTTAAGCACATAATTCGATTCAATAAGTGTATAACTCAAAGAAACTTCGTTATATTTAATATTTCACCTAACCACTACACAAATATCCTCCTAGCCATAGTGATTTTAAGGATGCACTAAGTGGATAGAAAGTTCCACAGAATTACTTTTTAACACGTGGATGTAAATGAAGAAAAGTACTTCTTTTATAATTCGATTTTAAAATTCTCAACTAGTTTTAAAAATGCACATAATATTAATTTCGAAATAGTTAATTTGTATTTTTGAATCACTTTGCGGTTAAGTTTAAATTTTAAATAATTTATTATTTATTTAAATAATAATTTGTTCCTAAAGGAATTTAAATATTGAAATATATTCATTTGACAAAGAAAATATTATGAATAAATAATTAATTAATTATTGATATTAAATTAATAGCATGCAATTAAAAAAATCAAAAATATTTAGAAAACATCGTATGAAAAAATCAAAAAATAGTCAAAAAATCATATGTGTTTTGAAATTTGACGATTTTTGTCGATTTCAACAACTTAAATGTCGATTTTGACGATTTTTTATTTCGCTCAAATGAATTTTATATCAAAATCATATGGAAAGAACTTTTTCAATATCACAATTAATAAATTTAATATCACAATTTAGAAATTAAGTTATTATCTATTAGAAATAAATTAAATTTTTAATTTAACTTTAAAAGCATATATTTTCTTTTTATTTAATCACAATTTTGTTTTAATTTTGGATTTTCCTTTTCTCAGATCACTTTTTTCCCCGTTTATGCCTGGAGGATTTACTAATTTTGACTTTTCGTGCTTTAACACTTCTACCGAAATCTCTCTGATCTAAAACTAACTGCCATCGTGTACCAGGAGGAGGAGAAACATTCGGTTGAAGGTAAGGTACAAGATTCGGTTGAAGGAACGGAAGCATATTTGGTTGAATGTACGGAACAATATTTGGTTGTACGAATGGAAACGGCCACCATGGTGGCCTGCTAGGTTTTTCTGTTGTCGTAGGTGGAGGAGTAGTTGTCGTCGTTGTTGTTGTGGTGGTAGTGGTTGTTGTAGTTGGCGGTGGCGTTGTTGTCGTTGTGGTTGTTGTACGTGGAGTGGTTGAAGTAGTCAGTGGCGGATAATATGGTGGATAGGGATATGGTGGTGGCGAAAAAATCGGTGGAAAGTATGGCGGGTAATATATTGGAGGTTTTGTTGGTTTTTTCGTTGGTTTTCTTGTTGGTGTTTTCTTAGAAAAGAACGACGATATGTCAAAAATAGGTATAAAACTGGAAGCAGATCTGGCACTTATACTAGGGAAATATGAAAATCCCCTTTTCTTCACATTAGTTGATTTATTTGATTTCGGTTCTGCAATAACACTCGATAATCCAATGATGACAAAAAATAATACAATTTTATGAATGGTCAACATCTTAAAATGATGCGACTTATTCGAAAAGTTCGAAAAAATTCATAAAAACTACTACTGAGAACGGTAACATTTGATTTAGCTTTTATATCTTCAAATCTTTGGCCAAAAGTTCAAATGTTATCATTATAATGAATTATTAATTAATAAAGAAAAGAGAAAATAAATATCGTGAGTCAATATAAAAACAGTCTTCTCCATTCCTTTAATATTTTAATACCCACTATCAAAAAGTTAGTAGGGGTATATTGGGTTTATCATTCTGTGTGTAACATGTTTTAATATTTATGTACATATATTCTGAGACCTAACATAATTTTAAGTCGTTCTTTTGTACAAATATTACATAAAGGTTTGTTGAATATGTATTATCGGAGGAGTTAGAGAAACACATATTTTGCAATATCGCGTGATATTACAGAATATTTCCTAACAGAACAGAAGATGATAATTTGCCATATATTTGAAATATGCGTTATCGGAACTGTTAGAAAAAATATATTCCGCAAAATCGGGCGAAATATTAATGATCATAATTGCTAGATATATTTTTTTCTGATGCATTATTGGAAATTTTGGAAAACAAAATATATTTCGAAAAAGGCGAGATTTACAGAATTCAATATTTTCTAAAAGCTGAAATTGTACTTCAATTCAATTTTCGGAACTAAATATTTTAGGTAAAAATGTATTATAATCTATGGTCCCAAAAATAGGCTAATTTTTGTCTTTGGCGAAATACTTCAATGGAATTTCGTAGTTCAGCGCTAATTCTACAATTACCATTATTTATTCTATGTAATATTGAAGCCGTTAATGGTGGGTATAAAATATTCGACCATGTCAAATATATAATGTTCTTTTTGTAATTTTGCTATTTTTATAATCTAGTAAATAATGCGAATACAAATTTTTAAATTAACCAATTAAGTAAAAGGTGAAGCAAATAAAGATAAATATATATATGTTTATATGTAAATGGATCTTTCAATATCAATAAATAAATAAATAAATGTTAAGCCCTTCCAACTGAATATTAAAAGCTAATTAGAGAAATTCTTCACGCGATATTTTTAATACGAACGCCGAATATGTATCAACTTCAAACTAAAAATATTTTATATTTTAATAACAAATTTATATTTAAAAACAAATAACTGTATAAAAGTAAAACTTTAACATTTGTTATTGTTATAAAGCCAAAGTTCAAATAAAAAATTATTTAAATTCCAATAAATCGATGGCACGCACTAACTATGGATTGTTTTTCATTAATTGTAATCTCAATGTAATTATTACGATAGACATTGACATATCCCAAAAAAATCCAGATTTGTTGACTTCTTAATAAAAATTGCCAAAAAGTTTCGAAATTTTAAAAAGTCCATTAATTGATATTTAACTCCGGTAATTGTTAATATTCTACATTCAAAATTCTGATTAGATATAAATTTGTTTTGTTTTTTTTTTTTCAATTTCTAAATAGTTTATTTGTTATTTCTAAAAAGGAAACATAATAATAAGAAATTTCCAATTCACATAGATATATTTTCAAACAACATAAATAAAATGTCATAAATTTCTTATTTTTAGGAACCATAATTTTAAGGTTAAATTGGTTGAATCGGTTCCATATCAATTTTCCGGGGAGAATTATTTTAAAAATATTATTAACCCTTTATTTTATATGATTGTAAGCAGAGATATTTCTCATATTCGTTTTAACGAAATCCTTTCTGACAAATGACATTTAAATCTTAACACAAGATTTTATTTACAAATTTTGAATTTTATTGTAAAATATTATTGTGATTCCCAAAAAAAAATTTAAAAAAATATTTCCTAACAACTTCCTTTATTAAACTTTTTTTCAAATCCATATATAATTTGTTTTGACGTTAGATTAAGAAATTCCATAAAAAAATAGATATACTTTGGTTTAATTAAATGAAAGCGTAAATAAATAAAAGTTGATGTAATAAAATAAAAATTACTTTAACAAACACTACTTACAGTAGTATTAAATAAGTAAAAACGTTATATTATTATATACGTTATCTTATTATATACATCTATTACTTTCCAACTATCTAATAGTACTACTTAAATGTTGTTTTATGGAAGTAAGCCCATTTTTTGTATCCCATGTTCTTCTTATATAATGCAAAACTTCATCTAATGATGTACCTAAAATGCCTTCTTTATATGTGCTTCTGTTTCAAATCAAAAATCGGGACACTGTCATTATTTGTGTTTAATATTCTTCTTATTATCTCTGTATGCATCTTCAGTTCAAATTTGTCATATATCATTTATTTAAATACCTAAAATGGTGTATTTTTGTAGGTGGGCGGAACACGCCTATTTTTGTATCATACTTTCCATTCCATATATCTTTATACGTCTTTCTGTTACAAATTTGTTACATATTATTTACAAATTTTATCCAAAATATGTGGTTTAAGCCTGCCTATTTTTTGTGTCAAATATTCTTCTTAGTTTCAAAGGTGCACATAAATGTTCATCTTTGTATGTTTCTTCAATTTAATTTATGAAAATCCTACTATCAAATCTTTGACCTAAAATTACTCCTTTATACGTTTTCCGATTTCAAATTTGCGACACATTATATATAAAAACATTTTCAGTTCATAACTTTCTTATTTATGAACTGATTCCACCCATTTGAAATCCAAACAAACTATACATAAGAGAATATTTGGGACAAATTAAGTGTTCCTAGTTCCATTGATGCAGTCTCAATCTCGTGCTTTCAACAGCCAGACGAACATTGCTAGATCGACATAGAATATATACCTATTGGGGTCCCAGAGGAATATTTCAACAACTTTCAAACGGAATGACAAACCCAATATACGTCCTATAATTTTTAAATGTTAGGTATAAAAAGGGAAAACTACAACAAGTCCAGTAAGGAAGTAAGTGGAAGCTTCTTGACTTAGACAATGAATGGATCTTACACCATCCTTTGTCAATATTGGAGAATTATAAAAAACTATTTTAAGATTTATTAGATATTCGGTTTAACATTTTTACGACATTAACAAAATGTAATAAAATCAAACAAAGTTTAAAACACAGAAACTTTTCAATCACTTAATGAAGGCGCCGCCATAAAGTAGAATTTATAACAGAAATAAAAAAAGAAAAAATATTATTGAACACTAGTTTTTGCACACCTTTTGTGAAAAACTTTTTTAACTAAATAAGTTTATATATGTATTTTGACTTATAGTAGAATATAAAAGGAAAAATGTTTACATAAAATTATTGGTGAATATGTCCAAAGGTCATGGTTCAAAAAGCAAGATATTTGAGAGAGTTTTCTTTAATTTTTAAAAAATAGAAAATATGTATTAACGTTTACGTATTATAAGTTGATGACAATATAAGAAAAAAATGTTCTGAATTAATTTGTTTTAATTACACATTTATTACTCTTTCTCTGTCTGTATGTCTTAAACGTAAGAAAATATATAAACAGCTCTAACTCTATTTAACCTTTGTCGTTATGCAATTTATAACCATCTAATTTTACACTTTTATTACTCAACATGCAAAACAATTTATTTGTGAACTTTGTCATGTCTTAACGTTTTAAGTCAATTCCACGAATGCCTGTAATAAACTGAAACCATCATCTTAAAGATTTTGTTTGGGTTAGAGGATGATTGGGTGGTTGTATGGATAGTTGGATGGGAACATCGGTTGTCTGTTTGTAACTGAAAGTGTTTATGTGCAGTGGAAGTGTACAACTTTAATATGACAACATGTTAACGACTTAAGCTTAATATCAAGCTGTAAACATTCATGAAAACATAGCAACCTACACTATTTTTATACCATCCAAGTAACAATATCTATGCTCAGTTTACGCTCTTTAACTTTTACTTTAACCCCCTTAACGAAACGCAATGAAAGCAACAAATATTAAACAAATTCACCAGTACAGCTACTTCAAATAATTAAATCCTTTAAAATTTTGAAACATTTTCGTTTAAAAGAGAATTTATGGGAAAAGATGTGGAATAAAATATAAAATACAACTTCACATAAAAATGTAAAATTTTGCACTTATTAAATAAAATACACTAAAATAATTCATTCATTCGATTAATTTAAAAAATGAATTTGCACTTATCAAGTATCAAAATTAATCAATAGAACAAATTCAAATAAATGATTGAAAATACAAATTTTAAAATTGATACATTTTGTTACTTAAGTTCAAATAATAATTATTATAAATATAAAGATTATCAATGAAATTGAATTAAATATATATTTTTAAATCAAAAATGTATATATTTCATTAAAACTTTATCACAATTTTGCAACAGCTTAAAGCTCTGTATTTGCTAGCTCGCACGCTTAAAACTACTTATGTAAATAAAAATGTGTATATGTATTAACAATGTGCGTACATATGTTTTGTCTTGTTTAAGTATCTTTGTCTAAATCTTAGTAAATTGTCGTTTACTTTGTTGATGCTTTTTTTTTCTTCTGTCGTATTGCTTCAGTTCAAGTAATAATGCTGTTAAAAAGCTAAACATTTAAACCACTTGAAAAACGCTAAGATTCACATTCTGAATCTACACAGACATACTAATAGATAAATATACAAATACGCTCATAGACCCTAGATAACATATTAATATTACTTACTCTTCTTGTTGTTGATGTTGTTGTTACACTTGGCACTTGATGTCAAGAGGGCGTTGAATGTACATAGTAATTTTCAAATGGCATACAAGTTGCCTCACTTTTTTTATTTCACTTTGTAAACAAGACATATGCATGTATGTGGGTGTGTCACAATGTATGTGCACTAGGGTATAACGTTTTGTCGATTTCACAATAGTCGATACTTAGGGGACATTGAAAGTCAACTGTTTTTGTATTAAATTATATGTAATTTATGCAACTATCTGAACAAACACGCGTTGAAAACCGGGATGGTTCATTGGTGCAAAATTAACAATTTTGGTTTTAGCTATCATTTACATCAAAAAATGTTGGGCCCTAATGTAGATATATATTTTTTGTGAATGTGTATAGGAAATAGTTTATTTGTATACACTTACATACATACATTCTCTGTAATTCAAGGACTATTTACAATGTCAAATGCCAACCGATATGAAAATATGTCAGGTATATGTATTACATGAAATGTTTACCAGAAATTAGTTCATCGAAGTCTAACAATAAAAATAAAATTAATGGCTGCCTTCATGTTTACACACATTCATGCTAACAAGAATAATGGATCGGATTTAGAGGTAGCGATAATGATAAAAATAAACATTAATGGTATTTAGTGTAAACCAAATATTATTTCCAAAGTACAAATAAAAAGTTTAACTTCATAGATAAACACAAAATAAATGCGTTATAATTGCAGAAAATAATGTTCAACTAAAAGATAAAAAGGTAAAAAGGTCAAGGCAACGCATTAGATATATCTTTCCCATATTAAAAAACCTAGTTATATTGATAGAAACAATACGTTTCGTGCTTTATTCTCAATTCTAATTTTTAAAGAAAAATTTAATTTTTTAATGAAATGTTTTGTGGTTTTGTAAAACAATAGGCTAAGCAATTCATCCCATTAAAAGTAAGGAAATTATATTTGACCATTTTGGATTTCATTATACAGATTACGATAAATAAATTAACAATATTTTGCATCCTTATTATCCTTATGTCAACATATAATATAAACATGTATTAACTAAAAAATCCTCACGACGTATTCTTTGTTTTTCAGTTGTTTGAAAATGTTTGCTGAAAACTTAATTATGACAAATTAGTTGTATTATTTGTTTAATAATCTGAAATGAAATGATCGTGGAAAAAAGATATAGACATTTGGATAACACATCAAGCGCAATAGTAATTTGGAAATTTAAGTTTTCTGTGTTATGTTGATGTTGGAAGCTGCAACATCGGAGCAATAAATAGTCTATTAGAAAGTATGAATGCAATAAGCTTGAAATACCAGTTTTCCATCCTTATCTAATTATTATATTTTGCAGTTATGCGTTCTTCTAAAATAGTATCATGAATTTTCCAAACAAAATTTTGCAAATTAAAACTCACACAAACCCACATAAGCAAGTTGTACACAAGCATTGAGAAAACAAAACTTTTGAAAGTTCGTTGACATGTGAATAACAAAGAAGAAAAAACCAAATAAATAACATTTCCATTAAATGTAATGAGTTTTATCATAAATTGTGCCTTCTCGCACTTTTATTCAGTTGCCATTTGCCAGTTAAACAAATTTACAATTCTAACATTTGTTGCGTAACTACACACAAAATACATTTATTGTTAAGCTCTTGTCACCCACAATTACTGACTCATACTACTGCTTCCGTTCCTACAGTCATATGAAAATTTGCGTACACACATACATATGTATGTACATAGTTGGATTGAAGTGTTGTTTAGTTTTTAATTTTATTTTAACTCAACTCAAATATTTAATGCAGGAAGTTGTATTTTTTCTTCACCCTGAGAATTTCAAGCAAAACTATAAAAATAAAAACAACAACAACACCAACAAATAAATGTAAAGTAAAAGAGTTGTTTCGCTCTTAAATGTACAACTTTTTTGTGATGCTTTAAAGTTGTTGCTGTTGAAAAATTTTAATGTTAAAAGTTGTAAATTACCCGCTTGACTCAAAATTAAATTGTACAAAAAACTGAAATTCTCACACAAACAAAATACTTAGTGTTTGTGGTTGTAGCAGCAGTGACAGAAGCAACGTAGCAATGTTCCACCTACCACCAATGCTAGGAAAATGATGTTGCTGTTTACGTTGCACATGTTAAATGCAACGTCAGATGCCACAATTAAGTCTAAAAATGTTAATATAATTTTATATACATATGACTATATGCGTTTGTGTGTTAATAGTTAAATGAATCCTATATTATATACGTTTTTGCATATTAGGAACGTTCAAAATACATTTCAACAATATTTTAAAACATACCAAAAAATTACTTGTATTAATAAATATATATAGTTCTTGATATCACAATAGACTTTCAAATTCTCAATTTGATTGGATCAGGTTTCAATGATTTAAATCGAAAATTTCAAAGAATACCTAATATTTCCCAAAGAATGAATGCTACATAAAACTCGTTCCCAGTTATTATAGTAAGTTGAACTTTAATCAAAATATTAAGAATTGTTATCCTTTAATATTTTATGGTATTTTCAATCAATGTCCAATATACTTTTCTTCTCTTCATAAAATGTTGAACATCACTAATGGACGTACACCATATGTTGGTGGGTGGGTGTAATAGTAAACAAAATATTAAACTTGAAAGTTTAACGGCTTTAACGAATATTAAATGCCTGCAATAAATGAAAACTTCATATGAGTTAGATTTCTTTTTTTTTAATAACAAGCTTTCTTCCAATTTCATTTCTAAAATGTTCACACTTCGGGCATTTATTTGTTGTTACAAGTATGCCGGCCAGTAGGATGTAACCAGCTAAATTAGTATAGGAGAATAATAAAAATGTTTTGCAGAAACAATGTTTTGAGAACATGTAATTTAGGGAAACGTATTTATTCATCTGACAATTTGACAATTACTTCTGAAAGTAGTCCATTGTTGTGCCTGTAAAGCACAACTGTATTTTTAAAACACATTTGAATCCGTTTTAGGCAGCAAAGCCATTGTAACATTTTTAGTTTTTTTTTATGAATTTCAAGACAATTTATTATTTAAAGAGCTTGTTCATATATATAAATATATATACCTGTATAAATATGTATATATCTATATGTTTATATTTCTTAAAGTCTAAAAATATTCTTATGTTTGTATAATATACATATGTGTATGTGTGTGATAATGTGTGCTTGCGTTTCTTTTATTTTTTTTTTTTACTTTTTGTATATCTGACTCTTTTTATATGATTTATAGTCAATTTGTGTTAAAATATGCCCATAAGACCGATGGATTTGGTTTGGTACTAGAAAAGTGAAAAAAATAAAATTATAAAAATAATAATGCCATATCTAAATACAAGTTTAAACATTTATCATTTTTATCACTCCTAAATGTAGGCCATAAATTAGTTAAAGCGGAAACAGGAAACAAAACGTATACAAACGACCACATACTTTCATACAGGCTCAAATATATACACGAACATAAGCAACAGTAGATATTTACCAACAACAAAGTGTTATTAATTTAAAAGTTGTATCATTTTTCTCCACACTATTACCAAAAAACATGAACAAAAACAAAAATAAAGAACCAAACAATGACATCCACAATAACATCGAAATAATGATTTTTACAAACTTTAGTTTATTTGATTAAAATTAACAGTTTTCGATACAATTTAAAAGCTTAAAGTAACTTTTAATACTGCAAAGCAAAAAGCGCAAAATCACTCGGATTCCTGATCTTGATTTAAGAGTGATACATTTATATTGAACCTTGTTGAATCGTACCGAATATATTGAGGTCTTATATAGTAAATTATTTATCATAAACTATTTTTTTCTAATTATATTAAAATCGTGAGTGTATACATTAAAGATGATCAAAGAGGGAGACGTTCTTATATTTTGTTATTCATTTGATTGAATAGAATTTTTTCAATTATTCGATAGAATAAAGAATCAAATATATTGTTTAAACAAATAAAAAATATTGTTAGCTGCATATAATTTATAGTATTACGTTATAACTTAAAAATACAGTTTACATAATTAAAAAGCTGTAATATCAAATCAAAATTCGTCGTCATTAAAGAATTTATTAAACTTGACAATGGAAACATATAAATTTTTAAATTTTTTAGGAATTTAGCTATTAATTGATTTTGTGAATAGCTATTTATTCTGATAAGCTTTAATCCGAAAAAACTACGTTATTTAATAATTTAGTTTTCAATTTGAAGCTATTAGTTTGATTTAATAAAGCACTAGGATTTAAGCGCAGGTGTTGTGTCTGTAACTTTTATTAGATAAACAAAAACAATTTTGACAAGTTCTAAATCCAAAATTAGGAAAAAATTCATACTATCGATTTTGAAAGATATCTAGGCCATATACGAATGAATTCTCCCGAATTTCAACAGAAAAATTCTCCAGACTATTAGAAATGTTTTATAATTTGAGGCCTTCATAAACGACTACTAACCGACTGACGGAAGGACAGAATATATACTTTACACGGTCTCAGATAAACAATTTAGGTATTACTAACGGAATACCAAACTTATATATACCCTTTCACCATTTAAATTCTAATGATATTAACAAAAATTGTAAACAATTTGCATTTTGTTATTTATTCTACAACTTTAAAATTCAGCTAAAAATAACAGCTTTTTTGCATGCTTCGTTAAAATCAAATGAATTCATGTGTAAAATGCAATTTCCTTTTTAATAAAGATAAAATCAAAAAGGAAATGTTTGTTTTTCACAACTCACTTTTTTAACAAAAGACATACACATATACATTAATATACAAAAACATTAGATTACCTAAAATTCGTTATATGTATGTGTTACTGTTGTTTACACCTACCATTTCATAAATTAATAAAGATTTTTAAAAGCTTTTAATATAAAAATTGCATTCGATAGATCATTTACTGCATAACATCAAGAAATTTATTAAATTTATGTATTCTTATCTTAACTAACATAACTTTATTTCAAAGTACGCATATAGAGGAAACTTTCGTACTATAAATTCAAACAACTCCATGAAATAAGAATTCTTGTAATTAAATTTTAAAACAAATTTTAAACAAACACATACATATATCAAGAAATCTAGCAAAACTATAAGTGTAATTTTTTTAAACTGAACTTTTCTACTAGCCATCTTACTAGTATGAAAAAGAATCCTTTGAAAGCAAATAATTTTAAAATTCTTTGAGTTTTAATTAACCAATTTTTTCATATTTCCCTTTAAAGAAATTTATTTGCCTTCCAGATTCTCTTAACATCTATGTAAGGAATATTTTCTATTCAAGATTTGTATATCTGTAAATCTATTCAGTTGTAACATTTTGACACCTTTAGTTGTCAACATCACTCAGTCTCATTTTAACCGAACCTTGTGACATGCTTTCCTTTCATGCTTGATTGATAGTCTGGTCATTGAAGGAATAGCAAAAGGGAAAACAAAAAACAACAATAAAAACTTAGATTTTAGTCTATTCGTGTGTATCTTTGAAAAAAGAAAAAGCGTTAAGACCGTTTGTTTAATATTCAACATTCATTCATCTTCTTTTACTTCATTCTTCTTAAGCTTAGTTTTTTTTTATGTTTCCATTTAAGCATTACATGTTTGCCTTCGCAATGGTTGGGCAATTAGAAAGAATCTTAAAGTTGCAATAAAAAAATGTGTCACACTGTCAACCATTATTTGACACATTACAAAATCATTTAAAATAATTTAAGTATATAAACTTGTAAAATGACTGCTCGCTGATAAGGAGTTTTAATTATTGAGAATATTTCAAAAGTTTATTTTACAAGCTTTGCTTGATTGATTTACAAAGGCAAGAAGGAGATTATAATAACATTTATTTGATATACTATAGGATTGATTCATAAACTTAATTCTCACTTATACACAAGAACAATTTGTTAACTATGTACATATACTGACAAATATACATACAATTGTATGTATACTTCGTTATAAAAATTTTATTAAATTAACTGATCATTTTTATCAGAAATGTTTGACGGACACATATTGATAAGCAATCACTCAAGTGGTAAATATAATTATTTTCTATTGGACATATACAACACATACACACGCATCTACAACACAGTATAATGTTGATTTTATTGGAAATTTAATGAAAAAAATTTTAAGAATAATCTTTTATTGCAAAAAGTCCATTATGTCGGCAATTGATAATAAAAACTTAAGAATAGATTTATATTTCTAGTTGTTATAAAAATGCAGAAAATATTTGATTATTATTCCAACCAAACAAAAAAATTGAGTAATTATAAAGTCATATAACATTTTAACAGATTATATTGCAAATAATAGTCAGTGTTCATATAAAAATTGAACAATTTTTTTGAAAACGTCAAAACTTTAAGCTGATTACTAGAAAATTTTCTAAAAGATTTCCTAGAACCGAATTATCGAATTTATACTGTATTACTACTTATACATACGATTGATTTTTGTGTTTGCGTAACTGTATACACATATCGTTACATGAAATACCTAAGCGCCAAGAAAAAAATGAATTGAATGAATATTGAACAGAATAATAAAGTTTGTTCGAAGATATGAAAATATATACGCCAATTTCTATTGCGAAACTTCATTTCGACTTTTCTAATTAAATCGGTATTTCCATAGAATTATAGAATTGTAGATTCTTTCCCTACAAATATCCAACAAGTGATTTTTGTTTCATTTTGGTAATAACGTTCTTAAACATTTTACCTAATTTATTCTAAATGTATGTGTGTATTATCAGCTGTCATTGTTAATTTATAACGTAGTTTGTAGGTTCGACTAACTTCTCTGAAAACTGCCAACATTTATTTTGTTAGATGGTTGATAGTTTGTTGGAATGCATATAGTACAATTTGATTATTTTTATTTCCACATGAAACTATCAAAAAGATAAATTGTTTGTTTTTTGCACCATTTGTTATTATTGACAAAATATATATATATATATATATATATATA
>JACGTJ010007299.1:0-43615 GCA_014858695.1 Chrysomya rufifacies | reverse complement strand
TTTTATTTATAATAATTGTTTTTGTTTTGCTAATAATAACCACACAAACAAACACACCAATTTACCCTTAATCTTTGATTTGGTTTTTGGAGGATTTTTCTGTGTAACATTTCACCGGAATTGACCATCTGAAACGGGGAACGGAATACGCTATTTTTGGAAGATTTTTAGTGTTAGCCAACTTAAGTGAAGGGTATATAAGATTCGGCATAGCTGAATATAGCGTTCTTGCTTGTTAAAGTTAATTTCAGTGATCAAAGATGTTAATTATTTTTCGTCAAGTTATAAAATTTAGTTGTTAAATTTCAGTGTTAACACAGCTCTTTATTTAACCAAGCTATAAGCAATTTTATGTTTTCAATATAAGAACAGAATTTAGGAGAAAATATGAGTGATTATTTTAACTAATTTTGTTCTAACTCGTCACTTAACCAAAATATAAACAATTTTTGTGTTTTTCTTACAATAATAGAATTTTGTTGGAAAATTTTAATAATAACAGATTTTAACTACTTTGGCTGTAGCTCTTCTTTAAACCAAGATATAAGCATTTTTATGTTTTTCATATGAAAATCGAATTTTGGAAGGAAATTTAACTATTTATGCTCTATCTCTTCATTTAATCAAATTACAAGCAATTATATGTTTTTCATATGGAAATCCAATTGAACTATTTCTAGTTTCTTTAACCAAGATATAAGCAATTTTATATTTTTCTTGCAAAAATCGAATGTTGATAGGAAATCAAGATGATCACAGATTTTAGTTATTTATGCTCTATTTATTTATTTAATCAAATTACAAATTATTTTATGTTTTTCATATGGAAATCGAATTTAAAGTGATTACAAATATTGTTCTCTTTGCTTAACCAACATATAAGCAATCTTAAAAAATTTCAATATCTGTGGGAAGTTTATCACAAATTTTAACTAGTTTTGCTCGCCATTTAACCATATAAACAATTTTAATTTTAAAAGAAAATTAAAGTGATCACACATGTCAACTATATTTGCTTTAACTTTTTGTTTAATTCTGATATAAGTAATTTAATGTAATTTCGAATGTTGGTATTCGAATGATCACAAAAGTTAACTATTATTAGTCTATCTCTTGATTTGTATGCAAATATAAAATATATATAATATAATTTTTTTTTTTTATCTAATTAAAACGGGATCTCTGGAAATTAATTTTTTCCCCAGGAAATTAATAAAAAATGTGTGTGTTTTTACATTAGTTGTGTTCGAATAGTTTTTCATCAAAAAAATATTTTTGAGAGAATAATCATGAATTATCTCCCAAATTAAAAAAATGTAAAAGCTATTCGAATAACAGCTTGTAGCTTTTAGCTTTAAGTTTGAACACCACAAATTAGTAATGCCTCTTTGTTATATTGAAAAAAACGTTTAGTTGTTTATGCAAATACAATTTTTATATAACATGTGTTTTCTGTTCATAAAAAGAAAGGCAAAATTAAATATTCAAAAGAATTCCTCCAAAATTATCTATCGAATTGAAATTTTATTTATTAAAAAAGACTTCAAATAATTTAATAAAACGCTAAAATAAAATCGAAAAGTCTGCAACTAATATTTTACATCTAATCTAAATAAAAATCAAAAACATTTTTTAACCAATTTTTTAAGTTATTTCTATTAAATAAAGATAATATTTTAGCTTAAACATTTGATTTTCTACGTTTACTTTTTCTAAGCAAAAATCATACGTTTATTTATGAACAGATGATGAAAGTTTATGGAAAGTGTTGGCTAAAACTGATCTAACAGTTGCAACTATATTCTCTATTCTCTCTCTTCTTCTCATTTGCAAGATTTTTAGGTAAACGAATGCGATCCACTCAAAATTTGTTGTTTAGTCTAAATTTTGCAAATATATTTACTTACATATATGGTGACTTTTAACTATTCAACAAAAATGTAAATTTTTATAATAAAAATTAAATACTGAAAAAAATCTCACGGCCCCTAATATTCACTATAGATCTCTTCGATAATGAAAATACAATTTTTATTCAAGATAACAACAAGTTATTTTTGTTCTCGATTATGTGAAATAGTTGGTATATGAAAAAACTTTTTTCCAATGTGTTTTTTTTTTATTTTCCTTTCAATGACGGGTAATGAGAGAGAGAGAGTGTGTATAATGCGTCACTTCATGATTTTTATGAAGCCCTAAGATTATCTTGGCATAACAAAAACCATCAATTAAAGTTATAAAATAACGAGTTAATGATACTATTTCGTAAAAAAAGAAAACATGTTCATACTTACTACCCAGTAAAAATCAAACAAAATAACACTTATTAGGATTACGATATCTACACTTAATTGTTCAAATATCTAAAATATAACCAACACAATAGCATTATGTAATCATTAGCAAGTAGTAGGCAGTAGTGGTTGGTAATGATTTTAACGAGACACATACTTAGGCCTAACTAAAGACACATTAAATCGTTTTAATGTATCCCAGTATCTTGTGAATATTTAGGCCATCATAGTCTAGAACTTAGTTAGTAATTCTTTTGAGTTCTAGACGGATCATGTGACAGTCTTTTTCAAAGGTGATGAAAACGACCATGTTCATGGATATAATGGCATCATTTAATGTGCACATAAAATATTATTATTGTGTTATCCATTGACTTGTATTAGTATTTTAGCCCCAAAAGACCATAGGAGTTCTTTTTTTTTAATTGAAATAGTTACTTGATTTTTTCATCGTTAAATGCATTTTATAGCTTAATAGTCGCCTCGATACATTTTTTTATTTAAATCTTAGTTACACATAATACTTACATACATACATACTTACTTACATATGTACGCACATAAAATGTGTATCTACAAAATTTAAATATTTATGGGTTTTTGGTAAGCATTTTATTTTTATTTAAACTTAAAGTTATGAAATGTTTGCTTGATTTCAGAAGCTGAACTTAGTTTAACGCATAATATGATAAACAAGACTCTGTTTAAATTGATTTAAATTGACAATAAAACTTCTCAAAACAGTCATTATTGTTTTTTTTCTAAATCACAACAAAGACAAAAATCTTTATTTGTTTATTCTTTTGTTTGAAATTCAAAGAAGAAAAAATCTTTAACGTAGTAACATTTAAGGATACCAAAAATTTTATTTTATTACTTTACCATTTTTTTTTAAATGATTCTCATATTACATTTCATCGTATTTGTTAATACAAATATCTGAATATGTATTTTATGATTTTTTATGAAAAAAAAAACACAAAATTCCAATAAAATTTTGATAGAACAGTGGTCTGTTCCACTTAATTCCTTAGATAATTCAAATTATGTCTTTTAACTTGTTCAATTTTATTCATTAAGTTTTTGGAGTTTTTTTAATCATTAAAAATTTGAATACACATTATTTTAATATCATAACTTAAAAAGCAAATAAATCTTAAAATTTGGTACATATATAGAAATAAATCCCTAAAAAGATCGTGACCATAATTTTTTGTTTAAAACATTACTAAAATTCCCGGGAATTTTTTTTACAAAATCCTGAGAAAATTGTCATCAAATAAAGAAAGTTTATTACTTTTTTATTAAATTAAAGTTAAATTGAGTTATTACAGCAGTATAAGTTTTTTGTTTAATATAAATTTGGGTGATCGAAAATTTTTTTTTGCTGTATTTCATCGTTTAACATATACCTAGGTTAAACGATTTTATGTTTCTTATTTAGGGAAATTTGAGTGAACATAGATTTTATCATTTTATTAAACAATGATATTAGCAATTTGTTAGTCTTCATATAAAAATAGTATTTTGGAAGGAAATTTGGCAGATCACAGAATGTAACACGTTTGCTTTATATCTTTCTTATATAAAGATATATATACAATTGCATGTTTTTCATATAAAACTCGCACTTTGTTAGGGAAAATGAGAGATATCAGATAACTAGTTTATGTCTTCCTTTGATCAAAATATAAGCAACTTTTATATAAAAATCTAATTTTGGGGGCAAATTTAAGCTTTTACAGATTTGAAATATTAAAACATAAATTTGCACTCCCGGGAAATTTAAAAGTTTTTTTTCAAATTTCCCGGATATTAAAAATTAATAAAAAATATGGAGAACTAATCACAATTAAACATCGTGATTCATTCTGTTTATAATACATACATTTAAACACAAGCATTTTGCTTAAAATCACATGTAAGCTTTCCGAGTTAAAAATAGTTCGAAAATATCCTTTTTATATAGTTTTTAGTGTTAGAACTCTATAGGTTAGGGTTTAATTTAAATTTAAATTATATACATATACTGACCCCTTAACGCCAAAAAAAACGTAAATAATCAGTTTTTCAAAATCGTAATTATCATCATGTTTCAAAATTTCACAATCGTATTATGTACCCTTAACGATTTATATTGAGGGAAATTTTAACTTAAGTTAAAGAAAAAGATTGATTTACCAGAGAAGTTTTGTGCTTTTTGTACTTACGTTTTTTTGCGGTAAGATCAAGATATACATCTAAATGATTTATATCTGTTTATATGTATATTTGTGTATGATGTAAGTAAGAATGTATGTTTTGAGAAGAATTTTTTTTCCTTTGCTACTTTAATATTCTCTGTAAAACACTCCAAATTTTAAACATTTAAATATAATTTAGAAGATTTTCAAGGATAATCTTTCACCAATAACACCGAAACCGAACATGTATTTGGTTTAAATAAGTTTCAAGTGTTAAAAATATAAACATATTTTTTATAAAACGTCTGATATGACAAATATGCCATTTAGAATAGACAATTATCTAATAAACAAAATTGTTAATTTTTGATTTTATATTTACTTTATATGAATGTCAATTGTTAATACAGACTTTATATTTACTTTACATAAATTTCAAGTTTATTTTCTAAGTCTTTCGTTTTTATGTTACCCAATTATGATAAAACATTACTCCCTTCGTTACCCATTTACTACAATATTCCAAAGCAATAAAGAAAAAACAAATTGACAATGTAATTTCCAACCCCTTAATGTTCCTTAATTCATTGTTAATTTCTGTATGTTGTGATAACATTAATTTGACATGTAAAATACATGTTAAACATGCACATGAAATATTTTACAAAAGAAAAGAAAAACAAAATAAAATAAAAATTGCAACACAAGAAACCCGCACAAAAGCACGTGCCAAGTGTCTTTGTGGGTTCAGACAACTGGTAAATAACGGAGTGAAAACAATTTGACAATTTATAGTCTGTCCTTCTATATGCTCATCGTCGAAATATTTGCCTGCTCTTATGTGCGCCAAGAGGTGCAGTAATTCTGGAAATTAGCTGCACTTTGATCAAGTCGATGATCAGAGTTGATGATGGTTGATGAAATTAATGAGAGCAACACCTATAATTATAATTCCATTATGAAAACGGACACATTTACGTTAAATTCAGCACAATGTACGCATATCGAAGGCAAAAGAAAGGACTTTGCCTTTGAGACATTAAAAGGACAAACATTATTTGAGAGAAGCAAGTGTACGAATTGATGCAAAAGGTGCATTAAGGATAGTGGTGAAAATACACAGCAAAAAATAACATAAAAAGAAATCAGCAAAAGGACACCAAAGGAACAATGTACTCGAAAATAATTACCTAAAGTTAGAACGAAGGGGCGTTCTGTAAAGGACCGGTGTTTTGCTTTTTCGATTGATAACCAAAAAACAATGATTGGCACTTGTCAAAAAAGTACATGTAAAGAAAGAAGCATTTTCTCTTTAAAATATTGGCGCGGGCGATTTTACCTTTCTCTTACAAACAATGCGGGTAAAACATTTATTTTTGTTTTCTTTTTTTCTTAATGATTGCAGGTGATTTTTTTTTGTCTTACACAAAATTAAAGAAAAATTGCGTTAAAATGATTTCCGTTAATAGTCGAATGTTCATGTATGAATTTTATTGTGAAACCACCAATAAAAACTACACTCGTGTAAAAATATAAATTCTTAAAATGTGTAATCGTTAGCGTTAAACTACTAAGCAATTGTTAATGCTTAATGCGTTGTTCATGGTTTAAATAAAGTTAATGATGATCGTTAATATGATGCGTAGCTTGTAGTCATTTGTAGTCATATAAATTTCCATTATAAATGCTTTTTAGTATTTTCATACTTGATAATGTCATTAATAATATCTTTAAATGAAATAGGAAATACATATCAAGTGAAAATTTTAGTTCGTTACAATTTTATTGAAAATCAGTAAGTTTGCTGTAGTCCGTCAAGCTCGACTATATGATACCCTGCATCATTTTATACGATGTAAAACGGACTTTTCGTTTCCAAGGTTTTGTTTTTATGTCATTCTGGCCAGAGCTTTACTAAGATATCCATCAAATTGCGACATTCTCTCACATATTTTAGAGTTCTATTCCCTTTTTTATTTTGGAGGGTCGGAAAAATGAAACAAAAATTTCATTTAATTACACATTCTGGTAGTTACGTTTGTATAGGCTAAGTGATAAATGGACCGATCAGAACCATTTTCATTAAAATAAACACCCAATTAAAATCGTATTATGAGAGAACATTTGTATAGGGGTTAGGTCAAATAATGGACTGATAATTTCAATAGGCTTGTTCCCAGTGCCAAAATATTTATTTGTGTCAAATTTCAAGACGATCATGTTTCTAAACTGAACTAAATGTCAGTTTAGAAAATTATGATTTTGTGATCGACCAGTGAAGATTTAGGCATTAAGAAGAATTTATTAAATTTTTTATGTGTTTATTTTTCTTAAAATTTGTTATTGTCACCAAAAATGCAACGGGCTCTTTATAATATTTCAAAATACGTGATGTTTAAATACTTCGTAAAATTAAAAGTTTTCAAGCCTAATCTACAAAATGTATTTATTAGTCATTTATTATATGATAGTGTAACGCTTTTATGAAAATTCATTTTTATCTACTTGCTTCGTCAGCGCTTCTTTTTCATTGCTTAGTGAATTTCTTGAGGCCAGTTTCATTTCAGGTGATGATATGTTAATTATGAATACACTTAATTTTTATGTAGATTTTCAACACAAAATTTGAGTGACTTTTAAGTGTCGGAAGTTTCTTTTAACAGCTAGTCATTTTTCAAAAACGAAGATAAAGCTAAACATTTTTATTAAATACATTAAAAAAATTGATACAATTCCTTGCTAATAGTTTTTATCAACAAATTATGCCGTTTTAAATAAATCTACATAAATTATAATAATAAATAAACTTTAAAGTAGTGAAGAGCAATCAAAAATTGGTAAAAATGAGAAAATAATTATTATAACTCTTTTATTATTTATATGCTCAGTAAAGTACTCTGAAATCAACTTGATGTTGGTTGCCCAACATATTCTATTCCTCAGCTATTTGTATAGTTTGATTATTGTATTTGCATATTTATGTGAAACAAAAAATAATTTTTTTATTAAAATAATAAGCAGAATAAGTTGAGAGAATAAGAGATGAAAAGATTTTACTCTTTGTTGATAGCAAGTAATATAACATGTGTGAAGATTGACAATGACTATATCATAGCTTAATTGCTTTCCTCTACATTTAAGCTACAAAAAGTATACCAATCAATGACTCTATAATTAATAGGCAAATTTAAATTATTTTAAAGCAAAACTAAAGATTAAAATATCTGATATCACAATAATAACATTTGAATTATATAATTTATCAAACTCTATTTTAATTAAGGTAAAAATGCAATTCAGAACAATTTCATAATATGAATCTCTTAGCAACAAACACATCCGTTTTATTTATTTATTTATTGATTTTTTTGAATTCCTAGTACGTACATTAATCAGTTTTGTAAATTCTACCAATTTCAGAGAATAAAATAATTTACATAATTAAACATATTTCACTGCACTTAATTCACATAAAAGAGAAGCACTTAACATGGGATTCTACCAGATTGGATTGCTACGAATTGCACTGGGAGTATACTAGTAAGTAAGAATATTATGTTCGGCATGGTCGCACTAAAAGTTTACAATTTGTCTTTCATCTGATATTTTATACTTAATGAGAATGATACAAAATGGTTCTGGTAAAATGTAAAAGGTACCCCAACTTTATTTTAGTATTGTGTGTATGTGTGTGTTATATTTACAGAGTTTTAAATTTATTAAATTTGAATTTGTTCTAAATTTGAAATTGAAACTCTGTAATTAATATAATTAAAAATAAAAGATATAAATTATAAAATGCCAAAAATAACACAAAAAAAAAATAAAAATCTGAAAATTAGAAAATGCTTAATTTTTATATTGAAAGATTTGAACAATTAATTTACTCGAATTCCATAAATGGTACTTTTTTAAATTTCTAGAAGCTGAAAACATGTTTTCAAAAAGCTATTAAAAATATATTTTATATAATTTTTCATTTTGAATCGGACCATAATTTTCAACAATTTTTAAAACCAAAATTTAGTTGTATCACTTCAAAATGGTTTGTGCATAGACTAATAATTAGTTTAGTCGCAAACCTCATAATTTAGTTCTTATAATTAATATTAGAGGGCGATATCTGGAAATATTTTAACGAAAAGCCTAAAAATATTTTTAATGTTCTACTAATTTTAATTAAATAAGTCGAAACCCTATATACGACTATGGCGAATCTTATATGCCCTTCACCACACTTTATCAACATTCACGTTTTATAACAGCTTCTCTTTTATTTATTTATTAGCTAAGCAAAAACAACTTTTATTAAGAATTTAATAGTTTATTTTTCACAATATTTGATTGAATATTGATCGAATTTAAAAATTTCAATAATTGAAATTAGTAAAAACTACGGTTTTCAAATATGCCATGAAAAATCGCAATTCGGTAAACCGAAAAATCTTCCAAAATTCATTAAAATTTTTAGTGAAACAATGGAGTCTCTATCTTTCATCACAAAACAAATGTAATGTGTTTGTTTTTGTGTTTTTTTTAGCGAAACAAAAACAACTATGATAATTGTAATAAAATAGTTTGTTTATAACTCGAATATTTATTAACGATTTGATAAATTCAAAAATCCAAATTAGAAAAAAAAATAGCCGAAAAATGAAGATATCTAGGCTATTAAAAAATGGATTCTGCAAAATTTCAATAGTAAAATTCTCGAGACGCTAAGGAATAATTTCATATACATATCGATATTTGATATATTATATATATTGTACATTTTTTATGATTGGGTCCTTCATAAACGACTATTGTCTTTGAAGAATTGAATTTATATTAAAATGTTACAGAATGAAAATCAACAGTACAGTAATACTATACTACCAAACAACCCTTACAAAAGATAATTACTTGCCCCCCCTTGTGGGATGTCTTTAAACGCTTTCAGCAGACAAAACGAAAAGACAAATCCAATATACCCCCATCATTTTTTAAACATAATTTTTTAATATTTTCCAAATTAATTTTATTTCATTTATTCTCCAAATTTTCTATAAAATAAAACAGAATCAATTTAAGTTTTAATTTTTTTTTTATTTCATGTAAATAATATTTAATTTTTGTTTATGCTTAATAAAACTATTTATTTGTTCGTTAACGCGAAACATACATGTAACATTTTCTTTTATTTTTTACAAATAATAGTAAAAAATTTTAAAATGATAGTTTCATGAACAAACTATTTCTATATAAATATGTACAGCATTCATAGATACTTATATATTATATTATTTAATTATAAAACATTACAATTTATATTTTTGAAGAAAAATTAAAAAAAAAAATAATAATAATAATTTATTTGTTCAAAGAAAATAATTACATACATACATATTTATACAATACATATACAATGCATAACATTCATTCATTCATTCATTAATAAAATATTCGTTCGTTTACAAAATAAAACAAAAAATAATTCAAATATTACACACAATGTCGATTTTCTTTTTGAAATTTAGAATTTTAGTATCTTTAGTATTGACTTCAAAATTTATAGAGAAAATTTAAATCTACATTCGACTTTGTGGGAGAAGACAATTATTATATATACAATTATAACAAATCTATTGCATCCGTGTTTTATTTCATTAATGTTGTTAAATTTTAATAGCGAAATGGTTGTAGAGAAAGATAAAAGGATAGATGATAGATGAAAAATGTTTGTTGCAATATATGGTGTATGATAAAATCTTAGTGCCAAAGTTATCCAGAGATATTGTATGAAAATTTTTAACGAAAATCTAATCGTTTTTAGAAAGAAATGGCACTCATGCTTAAATAATTGTTTTATATGCTAATAAATATCTAATTACATTTAAAAAAAAATAGTACTAAGTATTTAAAACATATATATTTGCTTATAAAATATTAGGTTTAGTTTGTTTTGCAATTGTTGTTGTTTTTTTTTTTCTTTTTAGTTTATATGAAAGTAAAATTTAATGAGATAACTTACTTCTATAGATTATCACAGTTCGATAGTTTAAATATGTATTACAATTAATATATATGTATTACTATTTAACTTAGTAAATATTTATCTAAATAATATGTACACAATTAATGTACGTTGAAAGTAGTTTTGATTTGTTGTTGTTTTTTACATCTTTATAAAAATTAAAATTTGTTTTAAGTCTTGGCTATCGTTTGAATTGTCGTTAAATGTCACCACAGTCTTTCGTTTTTAATCTATTTTAATTATAAAAATATAATTTAATTTAATTGAAATGGAAGAACATAAATCGATATTAATATTGACAAATTTGTAAACATGTGGCAACGCTGTATTCTAAATATTATTTAAATATTCTTTAGTTAAATGAATTTCGTTTTTGTTTTTATATTGCAATAACAATAAGTACTTAATAATTAATAGTAAAAAAATATAATTGATATAATAAGATAATTTTTTTTCTTTTGTATGTATGAATGTTTGTGATAAAACTACGTTTAATAAATACATTATTTCTTAATATAATTTACATTTATATGCAGGCACTTTTAAGGCGTTAAATTTTGTTTTTTGTTTTTCTTTTTGCTGAAGAAATGAATTTTCAATCAGTTCTTATTTCATTAGGCGGGACATAAATCATCTCTTAGTTTCCAAAGCTAAACTTATTTGCTGGATTTCTAATTCTAATAAATTTGTTACTATTTACAATTAGGAAATGTGTGTGTGTGTGCGTTTCTATTTAAGACACTTTAAAGGCACATTTTTTAACGTAAGTAGGGCAAGAATTTGTTTGATAGGCATTCAAGGGCAGTGGAATTGTTGTCAAAGCCCAGACTTAATATCATACCCTTGTTTCGTTACGATGTAAAGGTTGTAGTTCTCGCTGTGTGTCATTATAATATTCGTGATCAGAACTAGTAGGTTCTGTGGGCGTGACTGGTAAGTCCAGCATAGTGGGTACTCCATTAGGAGGTCTGGTAACCATAACGGGAATACCTAGAGTTTGCGTTGGTATGGGAGCATCTTGTGAATTTGTATTGCCTGTTGGATTGAGCAAATATTCAGGATTATCTACACTAGCTGGTACACCAATAAGATCCATGTAACCACCAGGTGCTGCTGACATGGCATTTGTAGTGTTTATATTATTGTTATTATTTAGTTGGCTTTGTGAGGGCATTTGGCAGGTAGGCATTAGATAGTCATCTTCATCAACTGGTAGATCTAAACGTAAATCGCCTATTCCGACTTCTCGTGCGTTTGAATCGGTTTCATCGCTCTCGTTAGAAGAATTCTTATTCATGGGATCCTTGCAATAACGATTTAATTTGGGTACATCTTCAGAACCGTCGTGATTGTGAGGTCCAGGTGCTGATTTAGGTTGCAAATAATCATCGGCTTCAACTATAGGTTCTGGACCTTCACAGGTAGGCGCTAACTTTCTAATGAGATCTTTTTCATCTTGACTCGTATATGACGGAAGCCTGGTAAACTTGTCACCGGGAATGGCCAAATAACGACCTGGATCGCGGGCAAATTCAGCAAACACATTTACCAACTGCTTGAATGAAGGTCGCATTTCAGCATCCAAATGCCAGCATGATAAAAGTGTGCAATAAATATCTAAAGAACATATTTCCGGCTGTTCAAGTTTTAAACCAACTTCTATGAGATCTGGTATATCTTTGGCTGGTATATTTTCATGAGGTCTCTGGCCGAATGTCAACAGTTCCCAGATAGTAACACCAAATGCCCAAACATCAGATTTACTTGTGAATATACGATGACGTATGCATTCCAAAGCCAACCATTTAATTGGCATTTTACCACCAGCTGCTTTATATTCATTTGTATCATTATTTAAAAGTTTGGCAAGGCCAAAATCGGTAATTTTTACGCAAGAGGGAGTTTGAACCAGTACATTTCTTGCCGCCAAATCACGGTGAACCAAACGCTTCTCTTCTAAATACGACATACCCTTAGCAATTTGGGTCGACCAATTGAGTAAAGCCTTCGAGCCTATTTTATCTCGATTGTTGCGAACGTAATCCAGCAGACAACCCAAAGGCATTAGTTGGGTTATAAGCATCATTTGAGAAGTCATGCATACAGCCAGTAATTTTAATAGATTTGGATGTTCTACTGAAGCCATTATATAAGCTTCACGCAAAAATTCTTCACTCGATTCTGCTCCTGACGATTTCAAAAGTTCTTTGATTGCTACAGGAATTTTTACGTTTTCGCCTTCGGGAACCCAAACACCTTTATAGACACGCCCAAATGCACCCATACCTAAAACACCGCCTTTTCTTAATTCGGCTTCTTTTACAATGCGCAATTTAGACAAGTTGGCACCTATATTAGAAGGTCTTAACGGTTCGGAGTCCTCACATCCTGATAGAACCATTGTCATTTTAACTGCCTCCTTCTTTGCCTTGGCCTTCTGACGGCATACGTATGTCACTACACTTAAAATGCCCAAAACTAATACTAAAGTTACCAGCGCTATAATCAAAAATATGTAATTATCGACAGCAGCTAATTTTGCACCTTTTATTGGAACCGATGAACAATAGGTTCCCAATTCATGTGATTGTGAAATGACATGCGAATATTCAGGGGGACATTTTGAAGTGCAATTAAAAGCTGTAGAATTGTCGTAAGGACCGTCTCCTTCAAACAATTTGAAACTGCGACATGACAAGCAATCGTCGGCGCCTGGTCCACTGCAACCCTTACACTCTTGATTACACATAAAACATTCACGATTAGCTTCATCGGCATAATGATCTGATGGGCATTCATCTTCACATTGTTCTCCCCTCTTATAACCAGCACATTTTTGACACACTTGCTCGTGAAATCCATACCCAGTACATAATTCACATCGTGGATGACATTTTCGACAGATGGCTTTGCCAGCCAGCGGCTTAAGTTGACCTTGTTCTCTTGGATTTACATATTCCCAGTAATAACCATCAGGGCATTTATCATTTTTTGGTAAACATCTTTCAATAGAACCATCTATACTTATGATTGCCAAAGGACAAGTTTTGCAACCTCCAGGACCAATTGTGTTGTTAGGTCCTGTACAACCTTCACATGTTGGATGACAAGTGCGGCAAACTCCATAATCGGAATATTTGTTTTCTGGACAAACGGTAACACAACGATTTTCATCTCTAACATTTACGCATTCATCGCAATGCTCAGCATCTGGGCCGGAACATGTGCGACATTCTGGGTGACACTGTTTGCAAGTCTTTTCATTAAATTGATATGCACTGAAATATAAATATTTAATAAGTATTCTATTTTTTGGACTGGCTGGTAAGAAAATACTTACTTTGTTATATTACGACAATCTGCAATACATGTACCGTTGTATTCAAAATTTTTACATTCCAAACATTGATCATTGCCAGATCCCCAACAACCAGATTGATCACACTGATTCGAACACACCAATCCCTCTTTTTCTATTAAAAAGAAAACACGTTTTGGTTAAAATTTCTTTAAGTTACGAAATATTTAGACAACAAATCAATAAATACTTACTGCAATCTTTTCTGTTGCGATTTCCTTCTACCACAAAACCATGTTCTCCTGATTTTTGCAATTTTGTCCAATTTATTTCATCGACGTAACATATTTTCTCATTATGTTGAATAACCACTGATCCAGCATTAATACGTTTTAATGACTTCAGTTCCAAACTTTGCAAGGAGGTCTTAACAATCGATAAGGAGGCAAAGTAGCTTTCCATTAACTGACGACCATGTATTACTTCCAAATTGCGGAAATAGGACAAATTTTTAAAGTCTGGATGTGCTCCCTCGATGTCCAAATAACCAGTAATTTCTTTCACTGTCGAAAATACCTCCAACGCATCCGGATGCATAGCACTATAACGTGGACCCAGCGAATAGTTCTTATAAATATCTTGGAATCCGGAGAATGTCTGATCCAATATACGAAGGGATCCTTCGATAACTGTACAACCTCTATACGACTCTATATTGCCGGCATGTAAAATGCCCAAACCGGGACATGATTTGGGACAGGGACCATTACAGGGTATACATTCACCGTCCTTCGCCATTTTATATGCAGGACAGCTTCTAACACATGCCCCACTATCTTTTAACAAATGTTCGGGACATTCTTTGACACATGTGGCACCGTAGGCATATTTTCCCTCCGGATTGGCTTCCCATAGATAATTCGTAGGATTATATTTCTGCATTGGGGGACATTCTTCTTTGCAAACGCCATCATCATAGAAATTCTTACAAGCAATGCACTCTTTCTGTGTAGGTCCAGTACAGCCGCCTGCACAAAACAAATGACAGCATTCTCTAGGACGTGGACCAAAACATCTATCTTGAGCACATTGGGGTGAACAATTGATTTTACTAAACTTTTGGCAATTGTTAGGTCCTTCTCCCCAACAACCCTTTTGACAAGATTCATGGCATTTTGGACATTCTCTCTCCAACAATGTGAAATTGTAAACGTAATTGTAACGATATTTGTCTGCTGGTCCAGACATAATTTCTTTCCAGTCAATACTCTTAATATGGCATAGATTAAAATTGTTGAAAAATCCCACTGAACCCTGCAGAATATCTCTTAAAGCAGGCATTTCCAATGAAAACATTTTCGAATACGTAACAAACAAAGCAAATTGTTCATCCTGAACGTTTAGATTGAACAAGGTTCGACCCCGTATAATTTGAAGTCTGTAAGTACGTTTTATAATTTTAATGTGTGAGAATTTGAAATTTTAATAGAATCAATCGGTATTTTAATACTAACCTTGGGAATACGACTTTACGTATATCTACATGACTGATCAATATATAACCGGTAACTTCTCGAATATTCTCCAAAAAACTCAAGTCCAAATTGGGATCTTGTAACCATGTCAACTCCAAATTACCATCAACATAGGTGCAATTATTGTAGCGATCACGTAAGTTCCGATAGTGATGATCCCGATTTGAGGGAACAGACAGACGTGATTTTGTACCAATACAAACTAAAAACAAAAACAAAACAAAATAGATAAATTATTATTTTATTAGGAAAACAAAACATAAGAAAATAATTAAAAACACAACGACCTTAAAAGGCAATTTAAAAGGTATATTTTTTATTTTACTTATTTCACGTACTTTATTTGGTCAAAACTTCTGCTTTTTAAAACAAAAGTAAAAAAAGAGAATATAATTTCAAAAGAGTATAAATTGTTATTGTTAAATTAGAGAAATTGTATTTATTTTCGAGAGAGTGAACAAAAACTTTCTTAGAATTTATCTTGAGAATTACTCAAATCCAAATGACATCTGAAAAGTGTTTTAAGAGAATTTTCAATTATTTATTTTTTAAGGTGCAGCTTATTCTTTGTAAACGTTTTTTTATTATATTTTCTTTTGTTACTAATACAATTGCATAAATTTCCAGTTGAGGAGACTTTTTGTGGCAGTAGTTATTGTGTTATAAAACAAACCAGGAAAATAATTAAAACTAAACAAATAATTTTCAATTAAATAAGACACACTTTTAGCAGCTATTCTTATTCGATTCTTATTGTTAAAAATGAGAATAGTTTTGAATTGAAAAAAAGAAAAGAAATACTTGGTTTGATTTCTTAAGAATTTTGCATATTATTTGTTAATTTGGCATGAATGTATTCTGATTGAACACAAAATCACACGTTTATACGAATTTATCATTAGCATGTTTGTGTCTTAAGTCTTTTGTTTTTAAAGTTTATTTAATTATTTTTCAACTTTAAACAAAGAAAGTTTTCGAAAACTCCTACAACTAAATTATTTAAATAATATATTAACTTAATATGAAAACATTTTATTAAAAAATTATAATTTTATAATGCACTTCAGCATATTTGGAACTTTTAGTAATTTACATTAAAAAATTAAAAGAAATCAAGTAGAAGCAGAAGGAAAGAAAAACTATTCATCAAAGATGTAGGTTGTATGTTAGGCGGCCAATGGATGCGTGTCTGTCTTGTTAAACTAATTATACACTGTCGTAACAAGCGTTAAGCTACAAAGCAAAAGTGGGCGTTGGGTTTGGATGGTGGTAGGCCCCAAATTAAAAACAAAATAAAAATGATGAGCTTTTTGTGTATGCATGTATGTATATTATTACGTGTACTGCGTTAAAAAAAATACAACAAAATTTATTGCTGTTTGACTTTGAAGAAACATTTTTTTTCTTTATTTTCTTTTTGTTTTATCTAAATTTAGTTTTGTTAACCTTAAACTATTTTAACCATTGCATAAAATAGAAGAAACTTTTTTAAACCAAAGAATATAAAAATTGAACTAAATAAGTGGGTTTGCAACAAGAAGATAAAGAAATAAAGCAAAATAAAATTGATAAAGGGAGAATAAGAATAAGAGAATAACAACTAAAATGATGTTGGTGTAAAAACAATAATTAGCATCCTACACAAAAAAAAAATAAATAAAATTATTTTTGTTTTCATTATAATTTTCAGTATAAAACGAACAAAACGTATATGTTTACATATACAAATAAACATAAATATTGCTTGAATTTGTTAATATTTATTATATACTCGTATTATTATTTCACTGGTAGACCACGCATTATAATTTTATAATTTTAAATGTTCGAAAATCTTTATTAGTCAGCTTCGATAAAAATAAATGAATGTTAATGAAACTTAATCAAATGCAAAAGATGCTATGCAAATAAACGGAAACGAAAAGGTTAAGGGACAATGAAATTAGTTCCAAACTATTTACAAATACAATACAAATTAATTTAAATAAATTAACTTAACCAATAAATGTCCATGTGCTAAAGTGGGTGTCATTTTGGAAATCGATAATGAAGTGTGCCATCTGCCAAAAGAAATCATTAAATTGTCAGCCTACACATTAAAATCTAATAAAATTTTAATTCATTTTTTTCTATTAGTTTAATGTTAGCCCTTATTATGTTTCAAAAATGTATAAGAAATAAATTAAATGCAATGTTGGAGATATTTTTATAAAATGTTATTAACTACCAAATTCATATTGTTTTGTTTAATAAATATGCGATTTTGACCATAAATATTTTTGGAAATATTTTAAATGGTTTTTTGTTTATTCTTTTAACATTGTTATTTAACAATTTGAGAATTCAAAAATATTTGAAAGGGTTATACTATAAAATGATTCTTTAGCTAACTGTTTTATTTGTTTTGAAGTCGAAACAATAAATTATTGTTCGAACAGAAATTTTTTCTTTAGAAAAATTTTAAAAATCTTTAGTGTTTGTTCTTTTACAAACAAAAAAAAATCTTAAAACAAAAGAAGCCGCATTAGGAAAAAAACTCAAGCACGAAGTAATCGACAAACAAGCAAGTAAACAAAAAAAAACTAAATAAAAGGTTTCAGTTTTTACAGGATTCTATATAAGGCATACAATTTTTATAATAATCATGGAAAGGCAAAGAAACAAGTCAAATGCGACCAACAGAAACAAAATAAAAGCAAATAACAAACCATTTGGACACGACTTAAACATCAAGATTTTTATATAAAAACTATCGCCATTTTTTTACTCGTGACTTTTTGATTAATCTAGCAAAAAATCTCTAGGTTTTGAACTCTAAGCATCTTTTTTAAAGCGCGGAGTTGATGAAAAATGTTGTTTTTTAAATGGCTTAAGGCCAGCAGCAAAAACGAAAAAAAAAAATAAAAAAAACTTAAACGTTAAACAAAAACAAAGACTCATTAAAACTAAAGACTTAAGCAACAAACTTTAAAAAGCATTAAACAGCAAAAGAAATCTTTAAACGCCATAATTTGCTTAAACTTTTTTCAAACTTTGACTAAATCAAAAATGATTGATTGTTTAACGAGCAATCAAAGGGAAATCAACCAAGGTTTGTTGTTTTTATTTTTTTTTTCACGTTTCTTTTTTAAAACTTTCTTCTTGTTCACTCTTTTAACTTACTTTATTTACTTTTAAACATTTTTATTATACTACAAATACATAAACACATACATACATAAATAACAATAAAAATTTCAAGAATTTTTGTAGATCATACAATGTAGTATTCATGTGTATGTATGTATGAAAGTATATATGTTTGTATATATGTTAAAGTGTTTTCTTGCTTTACCAATTTCTTCCATAAATTTTGGTTTGATTCTGGTCGGTTTTTGCTCTGGTGTGTAAAATAAAATGCATTCATTTCAAGCCTAATAACAAACAAATCAAACAAACCGTCAAACTATAAGAAAGACAGACAGACAGACAGACGAACAAACAAAAAAATGTGTAAAAACAATCTGTATGTTGCTTTTTTCACTTCAACTCTTAACAAATCTTCAATCATGTTGTACGTTGTACGAGTATTTTTGTTTTTTTACTACAAAATCTTCTTTTAGACTTTTCTTTAATATTTTCCTTTTTTCTGTTAAAAAAATATTCTTTTAAACATGTTTCTTATTCTTCTTCTACTTATGTTCAAACTGTAAGATACATTTACTCAACAGCAAAAACAACAACAACACATCAGAGATATCTCAGCATTGTGTGCCCTCTAGTAGCCTAGTCTTACCGGTTTTAGTTTTTTCTTGTTGTTTATTTTCATTTTTTTTTCTTCTCTCTTTTTTCTTTTCATGTTCACTTTTATGTTGTATAGTATAAATGAGCAAGAATAAATGCTAATTTAGCGTTTTTTTGTAAAAAATTATGCATTAAATATTTATTTTAAAATTAATCCGTTTTTAAGATTATTTTAACAAGAACATGCGGGAGGATTTGTTAAATACAAAGTAAAAATTATGGAATTTCATCAATAAATAAATTTACTATAACATGCTATTTATAAAAATTTTATATGTTAATTGACATCACTACTAATTTTGTTGTATTTGTGTTATTAAGTTTCTTGGAAATATACAACAACACAGCAACTCTAAGTATTTGTTATTTATTTTAATTTTAGTGTTTAGACACCTGGGTTGCTTTTAATATTATTATTTATATTATTTATTACGATTATTATCATTGTTATAGTTATTGTTGTTTTCTCAAATATTTATATGTATGAATGTATGTAAGTATTTTTAGCATTTTATATATTTGCAATTATACAACATGTTTGCATAAGTATAAAAATATATACAAAATACATTAGGGGAATTTATGTTGTAGTCCATAAAGTTCCACAAGACCGTTCTTTGTCTACAGTCTAAGCGGACAAAGTTATAACCCTAATGCATTTATATTCAAACAATAAAATGTAAATAAAAAAATATAGTATTTTTAACAAAACATAAACATAACTTGAGTGGTTAAAGTTTCTAAATTTCGGCATTAATAAAAGCGTTCCATTATTCTTGTTCATTTTTTTCAAAAATATTTTGTACAGATAATTTATTCTTTCCAAAACGTGCAATATGAGTATCTTATGTTGTGTTGGGAATGTTACCCTTTGGCTAATAATAACATATAAATATATAACTTTTTTTAGCCAATATTCTTTATTAGATACATATTTGCAACTAACAAAATTATAAGGAAGAGATGCATATACATACATATGTAAATAATATATCTTTTGCTAAATCTTAAAGTTATTTTTTTTTAACTACAATTGTTGTGAAAGCGAAAATCTTTGTTTATTTGTTGTTTTTTTTTTTCTTTTATATACTCACAGATTTAATGTAGGCGTCATTTGTTTTGGTTGTATTTTTTTAATATGTATAATGTATTATCAATTTTAACATTAAACTCAAAAAAGAAAACCCACTTATAAACATAAAATACAATAATTTCAATGTTTTAGACAAAATTAATGAAATAAAACTTGCATAATCAAAATTATATAAAACAAATATTTTAAAGGTTATAATTTGAGTAACAAAGTAATTGGGAGTTTTATATTAAAAATAAAATATTAAATTACTTAAAACATTAAAGATTTTCAAATAAAACAAAAAAATAATAAACAAACTCTTTAAGGTTCCTATTAATTGATGTATATATACCTAAATTTCTATATATTATATTACAAATACATTATTAATATTTTGATTATTTGGGTACAATGTACATATGTATGTATGTAACTGTGTATTGGTAGGTATGTTTTTACAAAGTAGTTGCAAAAGAATTGCCAAACGTGAGGCACGATTTTTCTTCATTTATGATTTTGCATCATCACCAACGCCATCACCATCATAATCATCTTCATCATCGTGCTTGTTTATTGCCACTGCCTTAATCAATTACTAAGAAAAGTTTAAAGAACTTTTTTAAGCACAACATGCTTAAATAAAATAAAAATCGAATAATATACACAAAATATTGAAACCCAAGATGCTGGTTAGTTAGATGGCTGGCTGAGTGAGTGAGTGACTGGATGACGGGCTAGTTGGCTGACATTATTGAGTTGCATGAACGTTTCAAATTTTATGTCGAATCCATTCGGTTTAGATCCATATACTTTGACAAAACATTATTGTTGTTATGCATGTTTAAGTGAATATTGTAGGTAAAAATCAAAGCATACAATTGGATTTTTTTTATTTTTAATATAAAATAACGATATTTATGTTTTTAGAAATGTCATTAAAACCATGTTGTGTATGTGTGATTTTCTTTTTATTTCATATTATTTTGTTTGTGTATATTAAAGTGTTCAATATAATGTTATATCAAATAATTGTAAGTTTATTTGTTTATTTTCATTATATATTTTTGCTCTCTCTAATAAAAAATTTATTGCAAAATGGTTTGTGTCGTGAAATGGCTCGTGCTTTAGCAGCAGCCTCTGATATTTAGTTACTTTAAGACTTATATAGTTACAGTAAAAACTCGATTTTCTGAAGTAACTTATGAAATTTATACATTTTTTTCAAAGATTTTAATTTGAGGTTATTTTAAGTTTTGTTATAAATAATTTATAAAAATGCTTTTGAATTGTTACTATTTTAACATTTTAATAGTGAATTGTTTTAGAGTATAGTATATTAAAAAGTTATGTAACAAAATCTTGTTAATTTAAGTTTTACTTGAAAAGTAAATATGCCGAAAAAATATCAGATTTAAAGTCAAATTTCTAACGATGGATTTTAGAACATTAATTATTTATTGTTTCTTTCCCTAACAACATGTACATTGGGTTCGTAATTCCATTTGTAATATGTCAAAACAATTGTCCAAGACCCCACTTATGTAAGGTTTGTTTGGTATTAAAAGAAAGGCAGAATCAGTTCATATAGAAGGTATGAACCAAAAATGTACAAAATTGGGTAAAATTGGAGCAATATGGTGCAACACTAAATGATAACAAGAAACAAAGATTCATTTGGAAGCGATAGAAATGGAATATGAGCAGATTTATGATGGGTATCAAAGAAGCGACCAATTTAAATATAATCTTACTTGTTTCTATAAATAACATTGCTATAAAAATTTTGTCATCTGTTGATCGTAATGTTACCATTGTGCAAACACATAAAGTAAACAAAATCCATTACAAAATAAAACAAATAGTTGTTAACTAAACAAATACATGGACTTGGTTGGTCATTATGTTATGTATTTATGTGTATATAGTTTATTACACAAATCTAATTTGTATATACATATGTAAGTGTGTTTTATGTTAACTGTTAAATGTGGAAGATTTTGAAAATGTATGAAACATACGAGTCAATCTAATGTACAAGTATTGTGTATGAACTGAAATAAATAATTTTTTCGTGGAACTTAAGTATAGTGGTATAAAAAATTAAAAAAAAAATATTTGTTAACAAAAATTAGCAAGAAAAATATGCAAATATTGAATTATTACCCTCGTTTTTTTTTCTTAATATTTTCTTTTAATGTTATTTTATTCGAAAACACACATACAACGTGTGTTTGTTGCTCATTTTATTTGTTTGTTAAATAAGCAAAGATAAGCATTTTATATTTAATTTAAATTTATATTTAAATTTGTTTTTATAGATATGTATGAATTTATGTAATTGTGTACTCGTACATCGATGGTTGTTGATTGTTTAAAGATTATAAAATAAATAAATTTAAATTTGTTTTTCTTTAATTTTTAATGTTATTTCTTATTGATACTACTACAGTTTTATTATAAGTTTTTTTTATCATTAACGGATGTGTACCTGGATAACTGTATTGTAGCTAAAATAGACAAACAATATTTGTTATGTACATAATTACAGATACATACATAGATACATATATTTATCACTAAATGTATATGGTTACTCTTTTAAATAACTGTATATGCAAAATAAAACATTTAAATATAGACAATATCTAATAAAACTTTATAAAAGTGTAATTGTACAATTTCAAACCCTCAGGAAATCGTTAAAGGAAAAAAGTTTTTAAATTTTTCATTTTGAATAAGCAAACAGGAGACAAATAAATGTACATATGTACATTAATTTATATATAAATAATATTTAAATATATTATTTTTAAACGGGGACAATACTCGTGTAAGATGAATCGTCATAAATTAAATTTATGAAATCTATAATTAACAAATTTAAAAAAAAAAAAAATATAAGAAGAACATGAAACCGCATAGAGAAAACTTGTTTTGTTTAAATATTTAAATAAAAACAAAAAAATATACAAACATTTTGTTGTTGTATTTAGCTTTTAATTAATTTAAACGTTTTTAATTTTTAGTGTTTTTATAATGTATAAAAAATCTTTTTAAATTTGTGCGTTTTATAAGTTTGTTCGTAGAAAACAATTCATAAGATAAAAATTATATGGCTTAAGGCTTTTATACATGTTCATCATTTACCATAACCGATTTGATGTTATAATGATTTGTTTTTCTTTAAGCCAAAATTCATCGAATTTTATATTTATCTTTAATTAAAAATTAAAATTCTTTTTTTATTATTTCTTATACCTATTTCGATTTAAAAAAAGGTTTCAAAATTTAAAGAATATTCCTACAAATTTTATAGTTATTAGGTAGCCTACTAGATGTGTAAGATTTAAAAAAAAATCTTAAATTTTAAAAGTGTGACACATACAAACATATACATACATTTTATTTCTATTAACAACAACAAAAGTATATAGCATGAATATGTATTTAGATACAAAGCATACTATAAGTTTGACTTTTTCTTATAGTTTTTTCCTACATTTTTTTTTGTACCTTTTTCATCTATTTATGTACCACTACTACAGAGGCACGCGCCAGTAGATTTGTTTGTCTTGATTTTCCTTTTAAATTCAATTTCTGAAAATGCATTTTTTTCTTTTTTATGTTTTTTTTTTCACCAATAGATGTTTATATGCAGCTTTGCATGTTTGTATGTTTGAAAGTATAGTAAATTTATATCTATCTGCATAGATGTATGAGTGTATGTATCTGAATGTAATAGTTGTTATATTGTGGTATAACAACATTCCAATGTTATTTTACATACATGTATGTATAAATGTTGTTATTATATCCATGTAAATGAATATATGTAAGTATGTATGCATGTAGCTTAACTTGAGCTTACAATATCAATAGCAACAACATATTATAACCAGCATCCAACCAGCCAGGCAGCCCAATCGTTTTTCTTTTAGACTTCGTACTCTAAAGCGAGACTTTCAATAAATAAACAAATGTTTTCTGTTTTTTATTTTAAGTTTTCAGTTTATTTTTTTTTTTTCAACATTATTTTGTAGATACACTTAAAGATAAAGTGCATACGTAGTATGTATGTGTGGATATATGTAGAAGATGAATAATATATGAAAAGAATAAAATATACATTTTACTAATACAACAACAATTTAGCATTTAGCATTATTATTGTAAAGTTTGAATTTCATATAAAAGATTTATTTTTAGTTTTCGCTAACCAATTTCTTAAGAATTTTTGATTTTTTAATCTCAATTTGATACCATAAAAAATCAGTTTATAATTCAGAGAAAGTTGTAAAAAGATTGGAAAAGATGTCTGAATAAACCTTTAGTAGGTTGAATTTTGCAAAATACCGGTTTTGAGTAAATTCACATAAAAACTTTATAACACTGATTTCAACACATATACAGTAAATAACACACTCTAAATTTTTTATCTTGTAAAATTTTGGACCTGATCTGGAATTTCCGGGAAATTTGTTTTATATTAGAATATTTTGCTTAAATTACCAGTCATATTGAGAATTTGGTATGGGAATTCATTTTACAGAAAATTTCCTAAAATCTTAATTTTCTAAAATGTAAAAGACAACATTTTTAGACATTTACTGGAATGTCCGTAATTTTCGGTAGGAACAAATATCTTATAGAATGCAAATCTCAAATAATTTTAAAGAAAAATTGGTTCAAAATGTCATAAAGAAACAAAGTTAATAAGTAATTATTATTATTATTATTTTTGCAATTGGCAATAGTTTAGAGATATTGGAAATTATATTGTAAAAATTGACACAATTTCTGAGTTTAATGCCGAGTGGAGAATGAAAATCATTTCTTTATAATCTTAAATCATTAATAATTTGGAATTTGAAAGTAAACTTATATAATATTTTGATTTTTTTATCCCTTGCGGAAATTTTCGGGATCCCGAGAAATTTAAATGTCAATTCCTATTTCTAGGGAGCGATAAAACTGTAGTTAGATATTCATGTTAAAATTGTTAAAATAAACTAGTTGCTATGAGTGAAATCAGAAAGTTTAAACAATCATTTAATTACTTCAGCTCTCTCATGTAAATTTTATATACGAAAATATGTAAATTAATACAAAACATAAGATTACATATGTATGTATGTCGGCCATATCATACGATTATTAATTTTTTAATTTCATATTTTTACGTCTGAATATTTATAAATCATAATTAATTTTAAAACAAAAATCAATGTATATATAAATTTTTGTATTACCTATTAGGGTTTCACGATAAAACCGATTTGTCTTCGTTTAAAATAAAAGATTAATAACTTTAACAAAAAAGGTAAATATGTAAGTATATTTTTAAAATTTCTACCTGCTGATATATGTTTATAAAAGTAAAAGATTAATTGTTAGTAAAACTACATCTATCTATCTTTAATTTCGGTTATTGTTTTTGTTTACTTTTAAAATACTAAAGTGAAGTAGATAGATTCTATAAAAAAACGTATATATTGCATCACTTGTTATCAGTAACAATGTCTTGCATACATTTCGTATGTATGTATATGTGTATATTGAAAAAATAATAACTTTATTTGATTTCTGCTGATTTTCGATTTGTACTTCAATATTTAAGTAAATATATGCTATAGGTAGTTATTTATTGACTGTTCTCAATTTTTGTCTAAACAAGAACTTTTTTGTACACAAAAAAAATGAAAATGAAAACGAAATACAAACATGTTAACTAAAGTATTTCATATTTAAAATTCTTTTAATTGTAGGGTCTTGGGTAACTGTTCTTTTAGTTATTTTATTGTTTTTATTATTTTTTTGGTATTAAATTGAACAAATTGTTTTTATCTTATCTTTTTCGTTTTTTGTTTTTTTTTTTCAAACTAAAAAAGCAAAAAGTTATACGCATATAACTATTAAAATTTATACATGTAGTTTGTGTTACAACAATTGACTTTATTTATAAGAATTCAGTTTGTACTTCTAAGATTTTAATTACATTTTTTTTTTATTTTTGTTACTTAAGTTATTTTTAACTTTAACATACTTTTTTTGTAATACAAAAACAACCACAACTTTTTAGTGATACTAAATACCTTTTAAGACATTTTAAATGATTAAGTCTCAGTTATTTTATGTATGTAAATATAAATGTACATAAATACCTATAAAAATGTATATGTATGTACAAAGATAGATGACTATTTACTTTGACACAACTATTCAAAAAAAAAAAAAAAAAATGCATTAAGAAATTTGTTAGATATTTTCAACACCCTTTTGTTAATTATTTTGTTTATTTAATTTAAGATAAATTTCGAGAAATAAAAATAAACAAAATTTTAACTAACACCTGAGATTTTTACATGTCAAATTCAAATGAGCACAAGTGTTTATTTCAATTCTTAAAACTGAATCCAATTATTATGTTAATTGAAATGGTTAAACTAAACAAGATTTAAATTCAAATATTCCAAATAATTCAAATTGTTACTTTAATTTAATATCAAAATTTGATCAGAATTAAATTAGTGAATCTCGTGATTTATCACAATTTGAGATTTGCGTAATTATGTATTTATTTTAAATAAATTATTTATTATTATACACATATTTATGTACATCTACATACTTACATATATAAATAAAACTATCAATAAAATATCATTGGTAAATATTTACTTAACTACAATCGAAATGTTTGTTGTAATAAAAATAACATTTCTGCTACTTTTAACTATAACACGATATCTTTAAACGAGACTAACTACATCTACAAATATTATAAACTAAGATTCAAGAACTAATTCCTGAATAAATCTTCTAAATTAAAATAAACTCTAAAAAGATTCTTCAAACAATGACAAAATTTTTCATTACATTTCAAGTTATTAATAAAATTATATACAAATCGTTCTTTTTTTATTAAATGTTTAATAAATAACGATATGTTAGAAATCAAATATCAAAATTAATATGGCGTCGTATTAAAAATTGTATTTAAATTATTTTACACTTAAATAACATTTGCAAATGTTTTCATTTAATTAGCACATTTTAAACCTGACTCTATGTATTTAACGTGTGTTTGTGTCAGTCTGTTTTATGGATTTTTTTATTTCTTTTTAAATTTAACAATTTCAACGAACTCGAACAAATTTCTAGTTAAATTTTCCAATCAATCACTCAATATACATATTTCAAACATACAAAAGTATGTATGTACGATGTCTGAACTCTTTCTATGCAAAACGATACAAATTAATAAGAAACAAAAGGCAAAACAAAAACTAATATATTCTAAATACAAGTGAATAGACGAGTAGACCATATAATAAAGCAAAAACAATAATATATATCGCATCAGTTGGCGATGCCGATTGGTATTAAAATCACGTCTTAATAAGAGTGAACTATGGGACGTGTAATGGCGCACACAAAAACACATACAAATTCATATCAAATCCAATATTATAGTGGTTCTCTACTAATCACAGATACATACATACGATAGATATACAGACAGACAGTTATATTTTGTTATTTTTAATAGTTTTAAGAAACTTAAAATACTTGTATTGCACTAATGAGTTATTTGTTTGCAATTTTACCTGGTTCAATAAAATAATTAATTCATTCAATTCATATTAAAACGTTGTTCACCTGCACTCAATACAAATAAATTTTGCCATTTAAATAATAAATTATTTTAACGGCAACAGAAAAAAAAACATTATTGTGTTCAATAACCTGAATTTGAGAATAAAAGAGAGACTTAAAGAAAAAACAAAAAATAAATAAACTTACTTTTGCCCTTAACAAATTCTGTATGTTGATCTTCTATGTGATGGTGGGCGTTGGGTTGGACGGCTAATGAGGAGAGTAAATGTTGGGATGAAGAGCTACGTTGGCGATGGACTGATGTTTTTTGATTGTTATTATTACGTTTACGCTGCCCCCGATCCTCCGAATTACTATTGCGTCCATTGCGTGTACGTTCTGCTAGAAGAGGTCTGTAATTGTGCGTGAGTACGATCAGTAGGAGTAGTGAAGCCCCAAACCAATTGAATCCTTTCATTGTCAAATCTAAGGCTAACACTTAATTAACACCAACGTCATTATACATATATTCTCAAGTTTAGCGTTTTAAAGCGATTTACTGAGCAAATAAGCGAGTGTATTTATTTGAGTTAACTTTAATTTTTCTTAATTAGAATTTTTCAATATATTTTAAGATATTTCTTACGTCATTTAGAGACGTTTTAAACTATATTTTTTATCTATTTTCTTAAAAATTGCACTCTTATTTTAACTTTAAAAACTCAATATTTGTATATTTTTTTGTTTTGCCATTTGTATTTAAATGATCGTTAAATTTTAATTTTGCTTGTCAAAAAACCGTTTTATTTGGATATAATACATATACACAATATTATTTTACGTATAGATATTTCTGGCCAAACTAGTTATTATATCTTTTGTTACGATTTTGCTGTTATTATTATTTTGCTTTGAATTTTTGTTTAACTTTTGAATTTATTTTTGTTTTCCACTAAAAATTTTAATTGTTATCATTCAAAAAATTTTACATAAAATTTTTATTTGCCATTTTAAAATTCGAATTCTTTAAAAAAAAATCCAAATATTCCCAAATCAATCGCCGTAAATAATCCGTGCATGTATTTTATTAATTTTCCATACGAAGTGCGCTTTAAAACGTTGAATACGAAACTAAAGTTTATCTTAAAAATATAAAAGTAACTACCAACGCTATATTCATATAAACAGCACATAGCTAAAGACTATAATTGAAATTGACTCTCTTAAAAATGCTCTTATGGCTTTTTTATCTAAAAGATTGTTTACCACACTCTCTACTAGCAGTACTTTATTTTAACCACCTTTTTCTTTTATTTATTTATTTTTTTTCTTAAGTGAAAATGTTGCATCGTAGCATTGTTTGTTTGTTTGTTGGTAAATTTGTTGTTCAATTCAGTATTGAGAGTTTTGCGCCCAGGTATTTTCAGGTAGTACCAAACAACTTAGTGTTTGTAAATGTATTTCAGTAGTGGTTGAAGTTGAAGTAGACAAGAGAGTTTTGAGGTTTGTTTTAAAACAGGTCGGAGAGTTAATTTCTTTAAATCTTACGCTCACCTGTTGTTAAAATTTATCTGGATTTTGTGAGATAGCATTTTTAAATTAAAATTTCTATTAAACGTGGGTTTTATTTGATTTGATCTTTTGTTTATTTTTACTATTTGATGCCAAATTTTTAAGATAAACTGAGTTTGAGTTTCATCTAATAAAAATATGTTTACACTTATTGTAATATATAAAAAACAAAAAATATTTTATAGTTTAGGATAACTTAACAAAAATTTGTACAAAATCCATCAGCCCTTTAGATAGAAGTAAATAATTAAATGCAAAATATGAGAGCATTTACAAATTTCAGAATACCTTAATATGTGTATATTCAATCAGTTAAATATTGTATTGCTAAAAAAGTAACATCCGGACTATGATTAACAATTTTTTATAAATCATAAATAGCGTAACTTTTCGGAAATCAATTTTTAATTAATACTTTTCCGTTGATAGAAAAACTTATTATGTATAAGTTTGGAATTCGATTCAGTTAAAAAAAATCAAATCTTATTGATCTTGACTTCTAATAGCACTTTAATTAAGATATTAAAATTGGTAAATTACCAATATATATAAAATAATAGCTGATTCTTATTGCTAAAAAGTTAATTGTATAGAGATAGTTAGAAATCTTTTGAATAAAAAACAAAATGACGATAATTACAAAAATGTTTATTTACGTACTAGAAGATAAATCGACACTTTGTCATCGATTCTGATATTTGTTTTTTGTAAACACTTTTGGTTCTTTTGTGGATTTTTAGTACTTTTTTGCGTTTTAGTACATTTTTGGGTTTTAGTACTTTTTGTTTTATCCCTATTTTTTTCTAATGCGAGTAATACATAATTTTATCAAAAAAGTTTTCAAAAAGTTCACCTATTTCGCCGATTATTAAAAATTCTAGTTTTATTTCAAAATAACTAAAAGTACAAAATTTAGTTTGGAATAACCAAAAGCACAAAATTTAGTTTGGACTTTTCTTAGTTAAGGAGATATAACATTTTCCCTTTTTATCCATTTAGGCTGTAATGACATTTAGCTTGTCTTGCCTGATATTATAGGAATATAAAGAATTTAAAACATAAAACTTAAATATTTATTTATATATTTCAAAACTATCTAGATAATTAAAGGCACTTTAATGTATAAACATACATATGAATATGTTCGTGTTATATAAATTAACAAAAACAAAACAATAATTGAAAAATCATAAAATGTTTTGTAGTGTCGTTGTCAAAGAGAGTTTCAATTGTTGGTTGTATTTATATTGTTTACAAAGCTATTAAAAAGTCACACTTAAAGTTTGTTGATTTTTTCTTCTTCTCCTCCTTTTTAGTCAAATAACGTGATTTTGTTCACACTAGACAAATATTTTGCATATGTATATTATGTATTATGTACCATAATAACACTAAATACATTTGAAACAAATATATGAAAACTATTTTACAAAAAAAACTATATCTCCAAAACTAAAGTCTCTTAAAACTGCTGAGTAATTTTATTCTATAAAATATAAAAAATTTAAATTATTTGATGAAATATGTGCATTCACATATTATATTTGACATATTGGCATAAATACCATACCCAGCAGTTTTTGGTGGCAGTACAAAGTAAGTGATTGTACTTGGCATTTTCATACTCATTGACTACGAAACATAATATCATGATTAATACGTTCATATACCAGTACGCAGTCAATTGCACAATTTTGTCTTAACGTAAAGTTCGAGAAATGCAAAAAGTCTGTAAAAGTCTCGATGTGACAATAAAGTCGGTTGATAACTAGAGACATAACTTGACATCGCAATTCCAATCAAAAAATCTGTATGGTTCCTATCCTTGACTACGTCCTAGGATGCGCATTTGTTAAAATATCTAGCTTGATATCATGTTTCGAAATAAACGTGTTTAAAATGGAAGATATAATAGCGAACTCTGGACTGTTATCAAAAACTGTTGGGTACGCCGTTCGAACAAAATATACAATGAACGTGTATTTCATATGACGTTTAATGTTTGTTTTTATTTTCGTGTGTCTGTGTGAAATATGTACGAATGCTTATTTTTTAAGTGAACAATAGTTTGATGTTTATTATTTGTTTTTTGATATACAGTAAAACCTCAATAATTCGTATAATCTTTATTTCAGACAAATATCTAAATATGGCTATTCTACAGTTTCCATCTCCAACGTGCTTAAATCTTTGATACCCATCTCTCAAATCAAAATTTCCGAGTATTTTAAAGTTGACCTTATATGAAAGATGTGTTGTCCAATTTTATATTATATTAATATTATTATTGTTTGTACCAAATTTCGTTCTGTAGATACAGTGATTTCGTGTTAATGTTTATTAACCAATTTACCCACTTTCAATAGTAAACGTTTCCAAATAAAATGGTCCCCATCGATAGAACAACATGAGGGCATAAACGTAATTTGAAGAAAATTTACTAGATAATATAGATTTTTCGACAAAACACATCACACTGGAGTATGTAATCAATTAAACGCATTATCGGGTTTTTACTGTATGCAAATGTATATTTTCAAGTATACATAGATATTTTTCTGCTGAATACAACAACGAATGCCAAAAATCAACAAGTAAATAGTTGTTAAGACATGGAACCAACCGGCTTGTTCAAATTGAAATACATTTGTACGCTTGCGCATATGGGCTTTTACTTTAATACCACCACTACCATCATTATTATCACCACACAATCGCTAAACAAAATCACAAACCAACAGTTGAATGGACGGACAAACGTACAAGCAAACAAACAAAACTTAAAATAATCGTTTGCAAATAAAATGTTTCAAGTTAAAGCGATCAACAACAAAACGACAAATAAAAATTGAAAGAAGAGCGCAAAGTTTTGAAAACGATTTGTTAAATTAAAAATGAAATACAAAATTGTCGAAACACGAGTTTATGGCAGGAGGGAAATAATTTTTAAAATTCTTTTTAAAATTTGTCACAATTAGTTTTAATTGTTAAGCGGATTTAAAAAGTGTTTATATTTTTGTTTATACGTTCGCTTTTGCTTTATATTTTTTTCTTTGTAAATTGAACAGGTTTTGAGATTGTTGTTTTAATTTTAATATTTGTTACGTGTGTTTTACACGTATGGCACATGTGTGATTTTAAGATTATTAAAAAAAAGGGTTAATTCTTCTAAGACTTACTTTTTAGCACCAAACCTAAGTCAATTAAAACGAAATTTTATATGTATACACATATGTATTTTAAAAACTCCTTAATCACGCTTACTTAGCACGCGTACGTCCGTACATATTTCTTAAACATTTACAAAACAATTAAATAATCATTTTAAAAATAGTACATTAATTCTCATTTTATGTAAGTACATTTTAAATTTGAACATAACTTTGCTTTAAAATGGTTATGCAATATTTCGTTCTGATCGCGTACTCCTCATGCTCCATTTCGCTAAGAATCTTACGTGAAACGATATGTATGTAGTTGCTGAAGTTCAAAGCGAATCTATGGACATGTTATAGTATATGGAATGTCAAAACCAATATTTCCTCATCATTTGGCTCTGATATTAATAAAATATTAACGATTTTAGTTATATTAATCGACTATATTTTGTTTACCATTTATTTCTTTTTTTGTAATATTAATAACGATAACGACTGCAATTTCTATTAATATTTAATATTTGATAGTCGGCTTTTAGAAGGCGTAACAACAAATAGTTTTACAAATAGAAAATGGACAAAATTTCTTTGTTAAGTTCAAGTGGTTGTTGGACTTATTAACAATAGATGATTTACACGAATAAGCCAACCACTTGAGATTCACGCCAAACACAGCGGGATACAAAGTACTAACAGCACCCAGCAGAAGCAATAGCAGCAACAACAACAACATAAATGTATCTACAGCAACAGGCAAACTATAACAACCCAGAATAAATCAATATTTTTAGGAATAAAAAGGAATATGTATGATCACTTTTTTTTGGCATTGACTTTTGTCTTTAAGCGATGAGGACTTAAACTAAAAGCGTTAACATTTGTTGGTGTTATTTCTATTGTTATTTTTGTGTAGCTGATGTTGCTGTTCTTGTTGAATTGCTCTTTTGTTTTGAAGTGTTGTACATTTTAGTTACGCTGATGTTCATTATACGTTCTAGCAGATGCGCCAAGGATTTATTTGTTCTTGTTGCTTTTGTTGTTTGAATTCACAAGTACAAAAACCATAACAACAAAATTATGCTATGTATTACCATTTTCATTTGTTCTTTCTTGGGAATTCCAAAAATGATCAAGTCTTAAACGCTTTTTATTTTGTTTCTTTAAAAATGTTTTTTATGTTATTATATTTTTTTTATTCTTGTTACCTGCTTGTTTTCTTGTATTTTTGAGAATATTATATCGATGTGCTATAGATGACGGACAGACAACCTGCTGCTTAAATGGTCTGAGATTGGGACGAACCCATATTTTGTTATATGGACAGGTGAGGTAAGAGGTAGGGAAAGTAGTAGTAGTAGGTGAGTGAGGTTGCAGTTGAAAAGAAATTTGAGATTTTTAAACCAAGATTTACAAAAAGGATAAAAATTGCTCATTAATTTTAGTTATGTGAGAGTGTATACAGATTTATGACAATGTGGTACTTGACATTTCTTATTATTTGCTTTTTTTCTTGTCTTTTTCGTGTACTATACTTATGTATGTTAATACATACACTGACAGATATAAGATCTTTATGGCTTTTGTATTACTTAATGGTTAAATAATTAATTTTTCCAGTTAAAGACTGAAATGATTTTAACCAGAAATATTAATTTCTATAGTCATTATTATACATAAATTCTTTAGAGAAAATATATCAAATATTTCGAATTAAATAAGATTAGATAAATACAACAAATTATTATTGATAAAATATGAGTCAAATGATTGGTATCATAACGAAAAGTTATTAAAAAAATCATTTTTTCTCTAACTTTAAAGAAATTGAATTTAAGTTAATTGTGGTTCTCGGAATCTTTTTGTAAATTTTTAAGGTTTCAATTTTTATTCAGATTATTTAATATTTTAACTAATCAATTTATAATACAAATTTCAGGAATAATCAAAATTGAGATTTCTATTTATGTGATAGAGATCAGAATATAGTTTGTTCTCAAATGATAAACATACTTTATATGTTACTCTTATTAAAAATTTCGATCGTTTATGTTCGCAAGGTAAGAGTGTACATAGTTCTACACGATCATACCCTGCCAACATTTTCTATCAAAATTTTTATTTAAACAATACATCTTTTAGTTAGAAACAGTCGCACATGATACTGTTTTCTTATCACAAAAAAATATGTTGTTCGGGAAGAAATAAGACAGAATATTTAATGCATATAATTTTGTTGCATTTGTTGTTTCTTTTATTGCACCCAAATCTTTCGTCATTAATTCATTGCTTGTAAACCAAACAAAAAATAACTAATATCAGCAATAAAAGTGAGATGTACTACAGTATTCCCTTTTATAAATTTAAATAAAAGTTTGAATAAAATAGTACAATAGGTCTTCAAAACTATTTAGCTTGACAGCCAAATATTTGCAGTGAGCTTATAAATTGAACACGTTTTTTTCTTGATAAAACATACTATAAAAGGAATTTCTGTTAAGCTGATGATCATCACCGTCGTCATTATTATCGTTGTCGTCATCTTCTTTGGCAGCTTCAACAATTTCTGTTAAAATTTATGTTTTATACAAATGTTTGTATATACTGTATGTTTTTGTTATTGGATTTATGGCTGAGATTGTTGTCGTCTGTGGTAAGAAAGTAAATAAGTATGTATGTAAGTTCAATGTACATTTTGTTTTGTTTTTAAGTGCTTACATAGTGCTCGTGGCATAACGATGCTTGAGCTTGAAATTTGTTTTCATACCATTCTTATTTCTTCCACCTCGTCATCATGATCGTCAATAGCATTATGGGCATCTTAGCTTTTATTATAAGTTTGCATTTTGTTTTTCTTATAAAAATACATTCAGTCAGTTTACATAAAGATTGCAGCACGATAAACGTGGTCAAGTTCTGGATTTTGTATTGTTTTCCTTTTTAATGCCGATCTTAGTCGTTGTCGTTCGTATTGTACAATGTACATGTGTTTATTTTTGGTCTTGGTTGTGCATTGACGTTTGTAGGGACAAATATTGATGTGTGTTTGTCAGCGGCTATTTGACTAGATGGCTGTTTGTCTGTCTTATTGAACTGGACTGAGATTTTTTTGATTTGGCTAAAATAAGATTTAATCCACCTCTAACACTACATTAGCTAAAGACTTGAGGTGGTTTGAGGTTTTTCTTTTATATATGTTTTTTTTTGTAATGAGTATCTTTCTCTTAGCATTTTCTTTCTTTAAATCATATTTTAATATGTGAGTTATTTTTCGCCGATTTTAATATATTATTTTTATAAAATTTATGTTGAACTTTTATATAGTTATAAAATGTGATAAGTATTTTTTCATAAGATTAGTTTGAATTTACATGAAGAATCTTAATTTCAAGGTTGTTGATTTATGTTGGAATTTATGTTTTTTTTTTAGCTTAACTCTCTTTTCCCTTCAAGCTGAGTTTTATATAAATCTACTTAAATCCTTCATTTTATGAGCTTTTTGTATATTTCTCCGAATCCGTTTGCTTACCTTTTACTTTTGATCATCATCATTAATTACATTTTGGCTTAAAGTAACAGATAAGTTAACAAAAATATATAAAAAACAAAACAACAAAAAAATAACAAATTAGCACGATTTACTTGATTTTGTTTTTACCCGTAACCATTATGTTTTTGTTGTTTTTTGTTTTGTATCTTTTTCAACTATTGTTTAAACTTTAAAGTCTTTGGAAAAAAGCACGACTTTCTGTTGAAGCGATCATTGTTTTTGTTTTGTTCTCGGGCTGTTTTTTGGTTGTGGTCATCATTTAACAAGACATTTTAGGCCCTTTAGGAATCATACCATAAAAGTAGTGAATTTTTCAGTTTTTATCTATTGTTTGGCATCGCTATGAAATTTTCAGTTACATTAAGCACGAACAAACTTTGTTTCTTCAGCCGTATTTACGGTTGATACTTCATATCAGTTGTAGTCTTCTTTATTTTCTTATAAAGTATTTGTGGTTGTTGGAATCCTTAGTAAGCTTCTTGATTTACCGCTGGAATGCTGTTTATTGTTTTGCTATTGCAAACCTTAGCATTTATGCATTTAAGGCATCATGCTGTGGTTGTCATCTTTGGTTTCTTCTTACACCAAGATTAAGTAGAAGGTCTACTCCTTCTTTAGCTGCTTTTTGATGATCTTTTCAAAAGCAACAATTCCAAAAAAGAAAAAAAAGCTCTCAGTCAGTTCAACGACGAATAAACATAAGTTTCTACAAGTATTATCTGTGGCATAACTTAAATGCACTTAGAAAAAAACTTTTACATAAATATGTATTCAGATCTATAAAATTTTTGGCTTTGTAAACGCGGGCGTACGATGTCTAAGACACACAAGGTCTTATTCTGGCTCTTTGTAAGGTTTTGAGTTGATCTGGTTATGTCTTTTTGGGTTAGAAGAATCGTCTAGAGATACTAAAAGGGTCAAACATTATTCATCTGATGGATACGTTTATACATATATTTATTGCTTCTTGCGGCAAACACCCATTAATAAAGCATCAATAAATTTAGTAGTAGTATGTAATAGTATAAATATTGGCAGTCCTATAATACAGATCCGCTATATTAAATATTTAAATCTTAAAAATCGGAATTTATTTCAGCCTTATTGACAACCATGACTCCAAGTAAGAACTTGAACAAAATATTCTTTTCCGTGTAGATTTGTTAAGTGACACACATGAAATCCATGTTTAACATTGTTATTGGACCCGTAGTTTTTTTTAGTATATTTCTATATAAATACAAACTGACATACAAACATTTTTACGAAAATAATGTAAGAAATAAAAATGGTTTGCTTTTGTGCAAAATAACTTCATGTTTGTTAAAGATAATTGTTGTCGCTACAAACAAAACATAAAAACAACAAAAATCCAAAAGACAAAAAAAAAATCAAAAAATACTTAAGCATCCAACGAATTGTTGTGTCTTGTTGGCGGTCATTTTTAAAAATTCCTTTACAGAAGTTCACAAAATTTAAACATAAATACATACAAATGTATACACTAATAAATAATTTAATTCCTAAGAAAATTATAAGAAAACGATAAAACCTTAAGGGGCTTTTGTCTAACAAATGATTTGAATATTCACGAAGACCGCAACGAATTCATTTAAAACCTGTTTTGTGATCGCAGTCAGCAGCATCATTCTTTCTTCTCATTCGATCAGCTTCATCAGCATCACCAACGGCCAACATCATTATATCACACATAATTAAGAAAAATCAAATCGTATCGTATGAAGAATTAAATTATATAAAAAAATTATAATTTGATAAAATCAAAAGATTAGAATTAACAAAACCTTAAAACAAAAAAGAAATTATTATAATTTCTGAAACAATAAAATTTTATGAGTTTTTATTAAGAGAAAGGGCTGGTTGAATCTAAACTATAAACAATGTACATATGAACATATGTATGAACATACATACATACATATATTTTACTGTCTAGAGCTGAAGTAGTTACAGAAGTTTATCATGCAACATCAAATCAAACCTTTCTTCTGATGATTTTTCTTTTCTTTTTTTTTATATTTAGACAAAACTGTTTTAAAAAAGAGGCAGGTCAAGCATTTAATTTTTTTTAACTTAAATATTTTAATGCATAGATGGGGTAGCTGGATGAAGGGAATGAATTATCATGTCGAAGTGTTCGATTTGATTTTGGATTCATTTTAAACAAAAGATTCGATCGGCAATTGTATTCATCTTGTAGACACATTCCTACAATTTTGTTTGTGTGTCTGTCCAACAAGTGTTAAACACAAATGGATACACGATTTTGATGATGATTTTTTCTATCTTACTTGTTTTTTTTTTGTGTTTCAAGAGTTTTAAGAAGAACTGGAGAATGTCAGTTCTTAAACAACTATTGAAAGTTGTATTTCTCATTACTTTATTAAATATTATATACATAAATGATAATAGTTTTACACACAATCAATTTTAGAAATATAATTCCCTTGACACTTAACTTATTCAATCATATGTATAAACTACAGACTATGATAAAATTGCTAAAGTTTTACTTTAATGTAATTATTTTTATTAATTTCCATATGATATAAATTATTGCACAAAAAATATAACTCAAGGAAAACCACATTATAGTAAAATTTTAAGTATGTATGTATATCTGTCATCATATTCTTAAAGCTCAAAACATTTTTTGGCAGATAAAACTTTTGTTGTCGTTAAATTTATATATATTTTTGTTCAAAAAATATTTTATTAATCCTTTAATTTGTCGCAAATTGATAATTCGTTACTTGATAATAAATATAATTTTAAATTATCTTACTAGATCTTAAAAGATCCACCTTTAAATCTACTATTAAAAGCTGTCTTTTTAACTAATAATTGTTAAACAATTTATAACAATTAATGTTTAAAAACAATAGGAGAAAACTAATATAAACAAGTAAGAACGCTATATTTGGTTATGCCGAATCTTATATACTCTTCACTTAAGTTGGCTAACACAAAAAAACCTCCAAAATAGCCTGTTCCCTTCCATGTTCCAGATGGTCGAAACCGATGAAATTGCACCAAAAAATCCTCCAAAAATCAATAAAGTTTTCAATGGAACATTGAAGTCTTTATCTTTTATAACGGTTTCACAAATACAAAACAAAGATTTATGGTAATGTTGTGTGTTTGTTTGTGTGGTTTTTATTAGCCAAACAAAAACAATAATTATAAATAAAATAAAATTTAATAGTTTTTTGACAATAACTCAACTATTTTTTAACCGATTGGAAAAATTCAGAAAACCCCAATTATATAAAAAAATCATACTATCGATTTATAGAGGGTCTAAGTCCGTAGTATGTATATAAATAGTAGAAATATTGAAATATATAAAATATGGTTTTTTAAAGATATCTAGGCCATTTTGGAATGGATTGAATTTAGATAGCAAAATTCTCGCAATCCTAAGTAATGATTTCATATACATATTGTATAGCATTATGGTCGGGGGACTTCATAAACGACATACCAACCGACGGACGGGCATGCATATTTCGATTTTTATATGTACTTTAGTCTCAGATTAAAAATGTAGAAATTGCAAACGAAATGACAAACTCATATATACCCTATCACTGTAAGTGAAGGGTATAAAAATAGTATAAAGATCTCAAACAATCGTTAATAGCGTTGCCATAAAATTAAACTTAAAACAGTTAATGTGGATATAAAATTTAAAACATTAATATCTAGAAACTTAATTGTTTATATTTGAGTGTTGAAACGAAAGAGGACTGTATAAGTATGCAATATTTGCATTACTTTCTAAATTTAAAAAATTTTATTTTCGTATTAACAACAAAAAATGTCCATTTCTTTCTTTATTGAATGTACTAACATATGGCAACATTTAAGCGTTACTTATTTAAAAATCTTGTATCTGTGTATTACTTATTTGTAAAAATACTCGCTTATACTTTTATATTTGTCCGTCCGTTCGTCTGTTCCATATGATCTTTTCATAACAATTTACTACTACTACTATTAAACACATAAATACAATATATGTAAGTGAGAGTGTGGTTAGATGTTAGTAAGAGATACTTTTTTTATTTGAGACGTATACTTTTATGGTAAAAAAAAACAAAAATCTTTAAAGAAGGTTTGTTGTTGTTGCTGTTTATTTTACTAAGAAATTGAAAGATTTATAATCAAACCGGTTTGTTAAAGTGTTGAAATATAGGTGAGAACCAAAAATCTCTTAAAATTAATTGCTCACCTGTAGATAAATAAAATATCTTTAAGATACATTTGTTTATGGTTTTATTTATGCTTTTATTTAACAAACAAATTAATACAAATAATACCAATGAAAAAATATTTAACTAAATGTTTAGTTAATTTAATTGATATTAAACTTATTTCTTAAACAAAATAAATTTGTTTATTAATATGTGTATTTATTTACATTATTTTATCTTTATTTATCTGTCGAATACTTATTTAAGAGTAAGATTTTATTTGTATAAAATTCTCTTAAATCTACTATCATCACTTTACAGCGTCTATGTATCTTTGTCTATGTATTTGTTTCTTTTACATCCATCCAGGTGTGATACGCTAGATATTTTATTATTAGATCTTGGAAACAACTAGAGATTTTTACATATATACATATGTACATAGATATACAGTATGAACAAACTTATTCGATTTCTTTTTGGCTACAATCTTCAACAAAAATAAAACGAATCAATTGCAAAATAAACTATAGAACTTTAATTAGAGAAATTTTCAGCTTGTCATTTTGCATAGATAATTACAATATTTTTTTTAAGAGTTTCTTTATATCGGAGAACATATTTATTCATTTTCAACAATATGACTTAAAAAAAAATAATAATTAAAAAATACAATTAGAATAAAACAAATATTGCAATGTATCCCGATAAAGTTCTATTTAAGACTTATCATATAAATTTTCTTTAAAAATATAAAAATTTTCCTACTTGTACTCATCGCACAAGATTTACATGAAACAGCCAGCTGCCTCCGAACGGACGAACATCTTTAAAAATGCTTACAAATAGTAGTATAAAGGCTCTATAGCGCTAGGGTGGTGTAAGGTATAAAATATCTTTATTCTGTGTATAACCCAAAACAAAGTCTATAATCACTTTAACAAAAAGTTGTATTTTATTTTCTATGTAAGATACATTCTGAATTATTGTTAATATTTTTTAACATCCGCTTACAACTCAGATGGGTTCTAAGTTTAACTTATGGTTCAAATCGAATATAATACTATCAATCAAATGTTAGTTAAGACACAACAATTAAAGTAAAGTCTTAAACCTTAGCAAGACACACATCCATTTAACATGATCAACATCACATAACGAAAATGTACAGATTAATTCAAGTATGTCACATCACAATATTTCTTAAACATTTCATTAATGTACATTGGTGTGTGTCTTTACTAACGATCTCATTTCGGCGTTCAAGTGTTCGAAGATCTTATATTCAAGTATATTTCATTCCACATTTCGTATTACTCTTATACGTTTTAAGTTAACTCAGCAAACATAGAGAAACGTCAATGAATCGAAACATTGGTTTTTTGTTGTTATCGTCAGTGTTGTTGGGAAACAACAGAATTTTAATCACTAAGAAAAAACAATATTAATATGCAAAGATCAGCTTTAAATTACGCTACTTTAACAATATTTTTTTTTCTTTTCAACTGAATTGAAACACATATTGAATTTTATTATTGGAAAAAAATATATAAGTAAATATATTGTTTGTGTATTTGTATATTTTAAAAATTTATAAATATTTATAATACTGAGAATACAAAAAATATAAACACTTATTATCAATATTTAAAATGATCATACTTAGAGGTTATCGATCGTCGTATACCCTGTGAGATACATTTGTATGTGTATTGTTAAAGTGGTCATTAAAAATATTTATAATATTTTATTAAAATTAAATGAAATCAAATCATAATAGACATTTTAAAATTCCATTACTAAATGTGTTTGGCTGGTGGTGGCACCTAAATAATTTGATCTCAGAGATCACTTATTGACGCGATTATGCTGAGTTGCACTGGTCATGTTTCATAACGAAAAGATAAGTAACATTTTTGATTATTTTATACAGTGTTTCCCAAATTATAAGCTTTTTAAATCTACATACATAATTATTTTGTTAAAATCTTGATCAAACGCATGAATACAATTGGATCGAACGTAAATAAAGTTGATTGTGTCGCATTTTTCTTGTTATTGTTTATTTTAATGTTGTATCTAGTTGATGTTGGATTCTTTTGTTTGGTGGCGTTGGCCAGGCGTGAAGTTTCGTGCATTTTGTAACATAACTAACAGGCCATACTGTTTGTGTACTGTGGAAAGAACTATAGTTTTATATTTTTGTTATTTTTCCATTGTACATTTTTATTATATATTTTTCTTTTATTATTATTATTTTCTCTCTTCGTAACAATCATTCATCATCATGATCTTTAAAGCAATGGTTTTCCGAAAATATTGCCATATTTGGGTATTTTCTTCGTTTGTTGGCATATAAACTTGATGTCAAAAAATGTATAATAAATGTTTGAGAGATTCTTATGTAAATTTTAAAATATACACATGAATACTGTTTATAGAATTTACATTTTAAGGAAAAAAATATATGGTAACCCTGTTTTAAGTGTTGGTTGGGTTTGTGCTCACATCCCAACAAATTTTTAGTTTTGAATTAAAATATTCTGTTTATATTCAGACTTTTACAATCTCACAAAATGAAATTTTATTCGGCTTGAACCAATCTGTGGTACCCACCACCTCCATAACCCATCAAACCTTTTATAATAGAAATTTATCTAAAAAATCTACAATTTTATATTATAATAACTGAAATAACAAATAAAAATTTATATTTTTTTCGTTATTTCAGTTCCCAAATTGAAGTAATTATGAACATTACATTTAAAGTATTTCTGAATTCAAATAGATGACATACATGCATAAATTATTTTGTACAAACAAATATATTTTTGATCGCAATATTTTCTTTAGGTGTATAAAATATTATTTGTTGGGTTATATTAAAAGCTTCTGAGAATATATGTATATATTAAATTGAATATCAATTGTTTATAATAAAGTTTAGTTTAGCTATTTCAGGAGCAACCACTATTTGCGATTTTTCTCAACTGTAACTGGCCTAAGTTTTCCACATCAAAGATCTTCTAAACTACAACAACAACAACAACAACAACTAAAGTAATCAACATACAGACCACATAACCACAAATAAACAAAGCAAAAGTAAAGAGAAATAGATGGCGACACAAACAATTGTATACTTTTTTTTAACATATCTGTCACATTTTTCGAGATATGTATGTATTTTTATTTACTTAAGGATTATTTTTGTTTTGTTAAGTTGTTTAAATCTTAAAAATGTATATAAAGATCTTCATTGCTCATGCGTTTTAATATTTAATCTTATTATTTGTTAATTAATCCAACATTTGTATGATTTTTGTTTGTCAAATCCAATC
>JACGTJ010007293.1:1647-12364 GCA_014858695.1 Chrysomya rufifacies | reverse complement strand
AAAAAAACAAAGAAGCATTGTGTTAATAAAAAATTTATAGAATCTCATCAGAATTTTTCAAAACAAGATTATTTTAAAAATTTACAATAAAAATATAAGAAAATTTTTGAAATTTCTTATAAAAATAGATTTTTTTAATGTTCCAAAATAAAAAAATTGTATTAAATGAAAAAAAAAGAAGAAAATAAATTTGCAATTTAAGTAATTAATAAAAAGCATCAACATTAAAATTATAACAATAATGTGTAATAATATAACACATTTGTTCCGCTAAAGTTTGCTTTTGTTAAACTTTACTAATAAGATTATAACGCTTAATATTTATAAAGAAAAATAATGAAAATTAAATATAACGTGCGTGTGTGTGTATGTATTATATTTAAATAAAAATATTGTCAATTAGTCCAACAAATAAATATTGTTTGATTTCTTTTGTATACTTGTTATATTTAAAATACTACGTAGGTAAATAGTCATCATGCCGTTCTATTGTATAGCGTCGACGTATTTGTTTGATCAATTTGTTGCTGTCCATATGAATTTAGCAAACGAAACAGTCTATTTAACTTTTTCAGTTGTATAACAACGATTTAAAAAAGTTTTTCATTATCAATTTCTTTTTTAGACGCTCTGCAACTAACTAACAAACAAACATAAAAAAATGCCATTAACACTGTCTAGTTAGCTTAATGATTAGCTGGCATTGTCAGTCATCGGTGTATTTTTTGCTTTATTATATCTGTGATAACACAAAGCGGCAAATGAAATATGTTGCTTTATTAAACATGCCCATTAATTTGCTAATAGTTTCAATAGCATTTTAAGGGTAAGAAATGATAGTTCAAAGTAAATTTATTTATCTTTTGAAAATACATCAAAGAAAATAGATATAATTTCAATTTCCAGTTTATAATACATTTAGGAATTAAACTTAATAAAGCATTTGAAATGATATTCTCTTTGTTTTTAAATCAAAACTTTCCTGTTGACTAGTGTAATTTATATGGTTTAATTGTTTTAATGTTTTCGTCATCATGATCGTTTTACATTTTATCAGTTCAGAAACGTTTTTTGAGTGTGTATTGTTGTTACGATGATTGTCAACATACACAGGCACATGTGCAAAGTTAGGAACATTTTGTTTTCTTGTTTGTTATCCATCACAAACTTTTCAGGTCTTATGACTTACTATTTTTTGTCAACATGAAATTCCTAATTTCAATAAATTTGTAAAAACACTTCCATTTATGTAAATGTTTTTTTTTTTTATATATGCTAAACAGCTGAAGTAGCCAGTGGACAGAGTCAAGAACATATAAACATGTTTATAGGAAATAAAATTCACTGACCTTGCAATTATTTTTTGTATCAGAATTCTATTTTGAACGTTTGTTTATAACAAAGATCTTATTACATTACCCATACCATTAGCATGAAATCTATCTTTGAATGTTAAGGAATTTAAAGCACCGGTTTTTTTCTTTTTGTCCACGTTTGACTTACCAATAATTTGTTTTCCGTAATTTTTTCTGTATGTCCTCCGGTGGCATGACGAAATGAATGTTCCAAAACTTTTAATTCATCAGCTGTAAATGGTAGTTGTTCGCCTTTTTTGGCCTGTTGATTACCCATTTTTCAAACGATTATTTCTTAAGAAAACGTTTAAACAAGAAATTTCAATATTATTAACGTTAGCGTATGAAAACAAAACTAAAATAAACGTAATTTTGTCTTATTTCTTATTAGCACTTCTTTTTTTGCTGGTTTTTCGATTGAGAATGAGAGATGGCAAAAATACAAATTCAAAACAAAACAGAGATGTTTTTGTGGCGTAGAAATAGAGATACAAAAACAATAATTAAAAAACAGCTGTTAGAGAATAACAGTGTTAGCTTTCAAGAGCTTTTATTTTAAGCGATTTTTAAATAAAATAAATTGAAAATGCTAATAATTGAGTTCTGTTTTTACTTTTTTTAAAACAGCACAGTGATACAGAAACGATAATTTTATACACAATCGATATTTATAATATATATAAATTTTATAATATATATAAATTTTAACAAACAACATTTTTATAAAAAGTTGCTATTTTTATAAGTATTTGTTATTTATATAAACAAAATTATTGATTACTGTTGATTTGGCAAAAAAAAAAAATGTTTTACAATAAACTACTTTTTTATAATTAAAAAAATAATTTTAAAAAAAATATATAACATCATTTTTATGAAAAAGAAATATTTTTATTAAAAAAAAATAATTTTTTTTAATAAAAATAAAAGTATTTTACAAACATAAATTCTTTTATAAAAATAAATTATTTAAACAATTTTTTTAAATTAAATAATTTTATAAAATATAAATAATTTTAGGAAAATAAATACTTTTAAAGAAATTAAACATTTATTTAACAAATTATTATTCTTATACACAAAATAAAAAACGGATTTATTAACAAAATTATATATGTTTTTTTTTTTATTTTTGCACCGGTTTGTTTCGATTTGGTGATTTTTGTTTTAAATTTTTTTTTTTTTATAAAAATAAACAATTTTATAAAAAATAAATAATTTTATGAAAATAAATACTTTTATAGAAATCAAACATTTATTTAACAAATTATTATTCTTATACAAGAAATTAATTTATAAATGGATTTAATAACAAAATTATATATGCTATTTTTTGTTCATTTTGGTGATTTTTGTTTTATTGACAAAAAAAATAAAATAAAATGAATTTTTTATAATTAAATAAAATAATAAAAATCAATAATAACCTTAAAATATTTATTATGATTTCGAAGTATTTACTTATTTATTCATTTATTTATTTTTTATTCTTTTGTTCAGTACAAATTTCTCACAATTTCACCTCATTATTATTATCACTGCTCTTTTCCACCTCCTCATCACGAACAACATCTGGCATCTTGTAGCAAGTCAAATAACTTGGTAACTCCTGATGTTACAAATACAAAAACAGCGCAGTTGACGTTTACTCACAAAAATTTAAAATAAAATTTCTATTACATTTGGATATGATGATCTAAAACAAAACCTGACGTTTGCAGAACGCAAGGTTTCAAACTGCTTCAAATATCATACACAAGAGGAAAGCATTGTCACGATTCTGCCTCCAATTATGCAGCAACCGAGAAAAGCTCTGCTAACAGAATAAATACAATTCTTCTTCTTCTCGAAAAACATTCAGCTGTTTTGTAAACGACGTCAATAAGAAAAAAATTTCAAGAAAATTCATTAATGTTTTTGTAAATTTTAATTCCTAATTATATTATTTTTTAATTAAAAAAGTATCCGAAAATTATGTCTAATTCAATGTTACTACAAAATAGATTGTAAAACAATAAAAACAATATGAATATAAGACCCAGATGTCATGAATGGCTGCCCCTAAGTACGCAGCAATTAAGATTAAGAAACCTTCAAGCAATACAAGGCGTTAATATTGAACTAAAACGTAAGTCCTCTAAATCCCAAGTCACACAGACTCTACTGTATTACACACTACACGATCATCCCGAAAATGAGCCATTCTATCAAAGTGAAAAGGTGGCCTTGCGAAAACATTTACATGTTAAATGGGCGGAAATTCATTGTCCCGAGATACTAAAGTCCAATGCTAATTGTGTGTGCATTAAAATATGGGCATGTCTAAAGAAGACTGATTTGGAAACGGGCAAACAAGTGATAAGTAATAAAAGTATAGAGGAAAAGCCTGCAAATGAAGGGGACGAAGATAACAATACGGTATTGATGAGAACAAAGAAAATTAAGGAACCCATGAGGTGTGTTATTATTTAATCATTTTAAAATGAGTAATTTTTGTTTAATTTATTATTGTTCTTTTTTAGTGCCTTAACTAAGGAATTTATTAAATTCCAAAAATTACCACAACCTTCGGACACTTTACTGTTTTGTTGGGCGGTTTATTTTTCCGGTTTAATACCTTTGTCACAAAATACCGAAGTCAAATGTTTGCCAAATTCCTTAATATTTCAAATGAATGATGAGTATTTCGCTTCGCCGGAACTCTTTAGTACGGAAAGTTTACGTGGCCAGTTGGCTTTAAATTACGAACGTTACTCGGCCAGTGTACCCAAGTGCAGCATACCCTCACCCGATGAATTTACCATTAATTCACCACAAGTTTCGCGTAGTTCTAGTCCGGTAGCTGTTGATTGGCAAAAGGATTTGTTGCGCATGTCTAAAACACGCTACGTCCAGTTGAACTGCGTACGTAGCGAGGTTAGGAACAGTTATGATCTAATGAAATTATTGAGATTACAGCAATTGCAAAGACAACGCTTGCAAACGCAACGTGAAAGTATAGAAATGACAGCCGATATAAAACGTTTAAGCTTAAGATGTATAACCAAAGAACAATTGTTAAGAAAACCACGTACTACATCGTTTAATTCATCTTCGAATTCAGCATCAACTGCCTCTCATTATCATTCCATGGGACGTACTTTAAGTTTATTGTTAGCCGAACAACAAAATATTGATCCTCATCAGCTACTAAAAGCCCAACAGCTGCAGCAGCAATTGGAATCCATAAAAAGTAAACAACGTTTGTTGTTAAGTGCTAAGGAAACATTTTGTAAACGTATTACACAGCTAAGACAACAGTTAAATGCTGCTACAACATCACGTCAACAACTGAAATCCTGGTTAACTTCACATCAGCGTAAACTAAACGAAGAAAAAGAAGATCTTGAAATTGTCAAGGATCAACAGGTGGAGTTACGTTTGCGTCGTCGTTCGATAACACAACATGTAGAACGTATTATGTCTTCATTGTGTTTAGAATTAAGGGATATATATCCCATAGCACGTACCCATTATGGTGTATATACAATTTGTGGTGTACCCTTTCCTACTATGGATGGTTATGTTTTGGATTCCATTAGTGCTCAAAGTGTACATATATCGGATAACATTACACCCATGGCATTAAGTACTTCACTGGGTTATGTAGCTCATTTGGTGGAGATGATTTCTGTGGTTCTTAATCGACCTTTAAGGTTGGTATTTAGTAGACTAAAGGATTTTGTTTAATATATTTAATATTTATAAATTAATTCACATATATTCTTCTAGAAATCCTATTATACATGAAGGTTCTAGAACACGTATTATGGATGTTATCAAAGATATTCCAATTTATAATTCAAGAGAGTATGTAAACAAATTTCTTATCTTAAATTTTAATTATTTTTTATATTATAAATATTTACAACATTTTTATTGATTAATTAACATTTATTTAAATGTTTACAGATTCCCCCTTTACAGTCGCTCCTCAATACCCACGAAACCGGTTAAATATGCGGTTAATTTACTAAATCAAAATATTGCTCAATTGTGTTTTGATATCACGGGTATACGTTGTGATATGCGTGCCACTATTGACAATTTATTAAATATATTTGCTACCTTTGTGCAAATTGAACAAAATAAACATGAAATTCATAAAAATACACGAACATTAACCTCGAAACGTCTAACAATAACAGCTGAAATAAATAATTCCAATTCCAAAGAAGTTGTTGATGCTGTATCACAACACCAACAACGTCTTCATCATCACCATCATCATTTGAATAATGATCAACATTTGTCCGGACAAATGACAACTAATAAAAATGGTATAGAACATCAAGATTATTCTCTATCGAAGTCTCATTCATCAGTCGATATGAATCATATGATGCCACCAACAACATTAATGATGCATCATCATCACCATCATCATCATAATGTGCCTGTATTTTCATTAACAACTGATAAATTATTAAATGCAACTTCACGTATTAGTTCACAACCAATTGATATACAAGATCGTACAACATCTGTACTTATAACAACAAATCAACAACGGTAAGTTATTCATTAATTTTATAAACTTAATCCTATTTTTATAATTTCTTTTTGTTTTTGCTTAATTTAGAAATTGTCGTTCTGTTGGCTCTTATACGGATAGTGAAGAAGATGTTTTTTATTCTACACCCAAACATAGTTTTTCTAATTCAGATTCTAATTTGACAACTGGCGGTCATCATCATCTGCATCATCATAATCATCAGCATCATCATCATGTTTAAAGGTTTTATTAATGTGATAATATTTTATTGTATTGTTTACTTTTTTTCATTTTATTTTCTTTCTTAAGTTTATTAACTTTTTTCCATTCAGCTTCAATTCTTTTTTAGAATTGAAAGAAAAAAAAAGAATAAAAAGCTTCATTATTATTTTATGTTATTTAAATAGAAATTGCAGTCAAATGCAAAACAAAAAAAGTACATTTGTAATATATTAATAATAATATAAATTTATATATTATGTATTTTAATCGAAAAAAAAATTAACTAATATATACAATATACTTTGTTTGTGTTTATAGCCAATTTAATAAAAACAACAACTATAACAATTTAAATCGCTTTGTTTATAGTTAATTGAATTTTATCATGGAATATAAATTTGGAGGATAAATAATGTAACAATTTCATTAAAATGTTCAGTGAAATAACATTCAAAATTTTTGTTTTTCCTATAAAGAAGATAAATTTTGTTTCATATATTTAAAATTTCATATATTTTTCTTTTAATTTAAACATTTTTGAAAAATTTTCTTTTTCTAATTGTTTTGAAAATTTTGTATTTTTGTTGGAAAATTATTATTTTTTTTTTTTTATATATATTTCAAAAAATTGAGTCTTGCAAAATTGAGATATTTGTTTTTTTTTTATTTTGAAAAAATTTAAATATTTTATAACATTTTTCCAGATCTTTTTAAAATTTTGTTTATTAAGTTTAACTAACTGAAGTAATTAATTATAATCAGAAATTTTGAAAACAATTTTTTGTATTGACAAAAACTTTTATCTAATTTTAGAGGAATAATTAGTTTAAAACTATTTCCTTTAGTAGCCAATTCAAAAGTTGAATCATTTGCTATTAAAGACCTCTTAAACTTATAACGAAACTACAACTAAAAATTTACAAAATTTTAATCAACAGATTTAATTATATATGTGTTCTTTTAAAGATTAGACGGCTGGAACAAATATATGACATTCTGGTCTATTCAAATCGATGGTTTTATTTCAACATAACTTCCAACAGATTTTTCAACTTCTTTTTTAAGCTGTCCATTTTCTTCTTCTTCGAGGATTCCATTCGATGGCAGTACGAGCAGATTTAATTAATACCATTAAATGATTTCCTTAAATACGAGATTTTAAAATCAAAATCCTAATTATGTTGTAAAAATCCAAGACTTAGGTTAAAAGAGAGTTGCCCTATAATCGAATACATGCCTATTTTGGACCATTGTGTTAACTTGTTATTTGCCTTAATTCTACACAAACACCTAATTCTTACAAAATCATATACATTTAATTTATTTCTGTCAAATGTTTTCTTTTTCTTAGTTTTTTATAATTCATAACATAACAGCCATTTTTTTTACAAAATTTGTATGACATTCAACTCTCTAATCGCGCTTTATGGCTGAAAGGTTTCCCTCGCAGACTTAATATTGAACATGGCGATAAAATTTGTTTATATAAATCTAATTTGCAAACATTTGCAAAAATGTTTGTCCCACTCTGCATTCTTTAAATAGGCCAATAACAGATAATTGTTTCAGCTGGTCGCCTTAAAAATCGAACATCATCTGGCAACTACAAAGAAAACAGCTGGAACACAACGCAAAATAAAAACAAACAAAACGGGAATAATTTAAAAAAAGAAATCATTTAAATTGTATAAGAAATTAAATTAAAGATATATTAAAAAATGCAATTAAAACATTTAACTAAATCATTAGGACGTTTTAATTATTTCATCTCGCAAAGATATTGCACCACTACAACCGGAACAAAATCGAATAAAATTCCACCAAGTGTACTTAAAAAACGCGAAAATGATGAGAATTGTAAAGCGAAATTAAAGATGCAGGGATGGCAAATACACAGTTATGGAGGAGTGGAGGAATTACAATTTTCCGAAAAGTTGAAAATACCACAAGTGAAACAAGCCAATGAATGTTTGGTGAGAGTGACAACGACCACCGTCAATCCCATAGACGTGGCCATGTTAAGTAATCAATAAAATATATTGCATAAATAAAACATACACTAATATCTCCATCCTTCCAGATGGTTATGGAGCTACCGTTTTGAATACTATGCGTTGTCAAGGTACCGATATAGAATTTCCTATGACTTTAGGTCGTGAATTCTGTGGTATTCTAGTGCAAAAAGGAATGAATATTGATATACCTTTGGGTCAAAGAGTTTGGGGTGTAGTACCGGTTCAAAATACAAATGGCGCACATGCTGAATATGTAGTTGTGGGCAGTCATTGTGTAAGTTTAATCTCTCCCTTATAGATTGTATATATTAATATTTTAAACAGCTTTCGTTAGCTCCTAAAAATCTCAGTGATGAAGAAGCCGCTTCCGTTTTATATGCTGGTCTAACAGCCTGGTCTGGTCTTTATGTTACTGCTAATATAGGTGGTTTATGTGGTGCTCTTACAGCCGATGGAGGTGGTTCCCAAAAACGTATTTTAATTTTGGGTGGTTCTGGAAGTGTGGGTTCTTTAGCCATACAAATGCTTAAAGCACAGGGTACCCAGGTGGTGGCTACTTGTAGTGAAAATGCTAAGGAATTGGTTAGAACATTGGGAACCGATGTTGTTATAGATTATAATAACCCTAGTGAAATGGAAAAATTACGTTCATTTGCTCCTTATGATGTGGTACTTGATTGCAGTGGCCAGGGACCAAAGGGAGCTGAGTTACTTAACTTTAAATACAAACAATATGTAACATTTTCTTCACCTCTATTGAAGAATATTGATAGTTCCGGTTTGGGCTTGGGTTTGTTGAAAAATGTAGGTGATATTTTGGAAACTAATATAAGATCGGTGGCTAAACAAAATGGTTTAATTAAATGGGGTTTCTTTTCCCCAGCACCTCAAGGTATAGAATTATTAAAGAAATTGGCAGAGAATGAAAAGGTAAGATTTGTGTTAAACAAACTAAATTATTTTTATAATTCTCTTTATGTTTTTAAATATACTTCTAGCTGATTCCTGTAATAGATAGCGTTTTTGAATTTGCTCAATTGCCGGAGGCATTTGAAAAAGTCAGCAACGGTCATTTACGTGGTAAAGTTGTGGTTAATATTGATTAATTATTAGAATTTGTTTTATATTATTTATTGAATAAATTATTTTAACTAGAGTTTTTGCTAGAAATTATGATAAAATCATACGAAATTTATAAAGAGTTTAGTTACTTTTTATTGAATTTGAGGTCAGGTAAGTTTTTTATTACAAAGGATTTCTCCTTGTACAGTAGTTCAAAAGAAAATGTTAAGTTGCTTTTAAAATCCACACTTCTAATCCCATTTATTTATCTTTTATTTCTTTACGATTTTGACAAGTACTTTTGACATGTGTTTTAGGTTTTTCGATTTTTTTTTTTTAAATTTGTTTGCACTTTTTTAAGTTTACGGAACTTTATCACGTTTTTGTTAACTTGTTTACGTTTTTGGTACTTTTGGTAATAATTGTTACTTTTTTAAGTTTTTGGTAGTTATTACGTTTTTTGAACATTTTGTCGTTCTTAGTACTTTTGGTACTTTTTTGACATTTGGCACTTTTATTATACCTATTTTTTTGGGATTGTTTTCTAATGCAGTAGAATGTTTGTGGGAAGAAAAAAGAACATGAACATGAAAAAATAACCAAAATAAAATACGATTTTCTCCCTTAAATTCATAATTATTCAAAAGTAACAAAAATTGGTACATTTTTTAAACCCGAACTGAATTTCAAATAAGTATCAAATAACTACATATTTATGTGTTATCAAAACAACAAAAAGAACAAAATTTTGGATCTAGTATTTTTCACTGTCCGAGATAGTATTTTTTATTATTTTTTTTTTTTTTTTTAATACGTTTTACTACTGATTAAAGCCTCAAGAAAATGAGGATTATTTTAAGTATTTTTTCCTGAATTTCTCTAAAAATAATATGTATCTCGAAAACTAAATTCTATATGAGAAGAAAAAAGTAGTTAAACGCAGATTTTTTCAGATTTCTTTTTGATTTTTGCGAAAATTTTGATTCTTTGGTATAATTTTTTAAAACTTTGTTTCTTCAATAAATTTCTTAATTTTTTGAAAATTTGAATTTTTTTCTTTAAAAAATTTTTTGTTTTTATTTTTAAATTTCGTTTCTTTGGGAATTTTGCTTTAAAGATTTGTTTCATTGGTTATTTTTTAAAAAAATTGACTAGCGAAGTTCTATGAAATAATAATAATAATAATAATAATAATCAATTATTAAAAATAAATAACATTTTGGTACAACACTCACTTCCCGGGACTAAGGGATCCAAAATAAAGCTCAATTCCGGGATATTCAAAAATATAAACTAAGATTTTCTTTTTCATTTATAAATCTTAACAATTCTATTATTTATTTTGTCCTCTAATGGAAATTCAAATCAAAAAAAAAAAAATCTGTATAGAAAGTACAATGACTTTTAAACTAAGTATTAATGACGATCAAGCAATTTATTAAAAAATATATTGAATTCAAACTGGCAGTTTGAAAAGAATCATTAAAAAATGTTTTCAAAGCAATTTCAAAAAAAAAAAAAAAAAAAAA
>JACGTJ010007292.1:0-11301 GCA_014858695.1 Chrysomya rufifacies | reverse complement strand
GATTTTAATGGGTTTTTGTTCCACAACTTCCTTATTTATAATCCAATTCTGCTCATTTTCAATACCAAACAAACCCTTTACATGAGAAAAATATGGTCTTCCTAGCTCAATATACTCCCCATTTTTTGATGGTGGGTATAAACACATTTATCAATATAATAAATTAGTATAAATCTGGCAACACAGACCTATAATGTTTAACAAATTAAATGAAGGATTTTTATACGATTCAATGCTTAAGTATCTAAAGCATAATTTAAGTTGCAGCTTAATAAAACAACGTACAGCTCTGTTGTAGTATTTAATAGAAAATTTTATAAAGACTAAAAGTGTGAAGTGTATGAAAATAAAAGTCAACAATATTGAGTGAGAAAAAAACTGCAATATTCAATACAGTGAGCAACAAATTGAAAAATAAAGGAAGTTTAAGGAAAAAAGCCAAGAAAAAAATTTAATAAATCGTAAACAAAATAAAGCGGAAAACTGGCGACTCTGTTAAGGAAAAAATGGCAACATATAGTAGGTGCCCTTGTATTCATTTAGAAAAACTATCGCCTGTGTAGAAACTACAACAAAACAAGTGTGGGAAGGTGAATGAATGAATGTATGTTAACTTTACTTTATAATGGCTGGTCTAACGACGCATGACTTTAGCAAATTAACACAAATTTCATTTCACGATTTCATTTAGCCTTTAGCTTTTTTCCTATGCTAAAACAATTATTTTTTCACTATGTTTATACGATGCCTACTACATTGTAAATTATTTGAGTTTTTCGTCATTTTAACATATTTATTATTGTTTCATTTGCAATTTTTCCTCAGGGCTAATATGACCTATAGGTAGTTCCAGGTATTTTGAGTTTAAAAATATCTTTTGAATATTTTACTACCTAGCAAGATTAATTGCCAAGGATAATTAGAAATTTAAACAATTTACATTTTAAGCAATAATAACACCCCTATGAATATAAACGTAAAAGAGTCCAAATGAAATTAAATTTCAGTGGGGTTTTGAATGTGTAGACACATTATGTAAATATTTTGTTATTTGCGGAAAATTGTGAAGAGAACTTTGATTAAAAAGTACAACAAAAGAGAATGCAGGTGCATGTTAGTTATTGGTTGCAACATTAATATTGTTGTAAAATAAGCTTATAAATAAATTAACTTTGCCTACTTGAAGTAAGACTATTTATAATACATGTTACACAAAGGATATCTTATATCTAAATATCATTTTAACAATGCCCTAAGTATGAACTAAAACAATTATTATAATTTTTTCTCTTGCTACAATAAAAAAGCTACAAAATCTTATTATGCATTACGTTCCCTTTTTATATTTTCTTAAATACTTTACACAATTTCAACTATTATCAGTGTATTTTCTTAAAGATTTATTTCCAATTTGAATGGTATTTTTTCCCAGATATCCTAAAGACTACTAGTTGTACGTTTGTTAATACTTAAGCTTTAGCTGTCACTATTACAGGCTCTTAAACTTAGTTAGTCCTGCCGTTGTCTCCTCATCGTCATCATCATCATCAAATACACCATAATCATAATGAGTAGCATGATGATTGTATAGTCATTTTATTATAATAGATTTCATCATGTACAAACAAATGTTAAGTAATTGGGGATGTAATACGGTAATCCCTAAATAATCTGACATACAAAATGAAATGAAGAGTAGCAAATAAATGCACACACATTCACATAAACAACAAACAGAAACGTTAACTAAGTTCAGATAAATATACACCCAGACATTGTTAGAAACGAAACAGTCAAACGAACCACTCAGTCAGTTAGACACTCATTATATTTTCAAGTACTCATACAAATAGTCAGTAGAGCTGGATTAACTAAAAATAACAGGAGCCAAATAAAAAAATTGAACGTAATAAGAAAGTAACATCAAATAATAAATCTAAAAATTAATACAAGCAAAATATGTTTATGTTAGCATTATATGTCCAGCATCTGTAAAAATATTTGTGATAATTACATCCGACTTCACCAAAATAACAACCAAAACTGAAATCCTAACTATCAGTTACGCATGTCAAACTTATTCGATGAAACTAAAAATTGGTATTAAAGGGTTAAATAAAATTTATCATATTTTTCTATAAAAGTGTGCTATAAGTATATGTTATATATTCTACCCTATTTTCTGAATCTATAATGAACGGATCATTACCAATTTATATATACATGGACCTTATACAAATCACAAATTAATAAATTTGATCTGAATATGTACAAACCATATTCTTGTGAGAGAACATTTGTAAGATGCTAGGTGAAATAATAAATCGTAAGATTTAAAATTAACTAAGCAATTTATACGTTTAAACCCCCATCCAGGAGGTACATTTAGTATGAGAAATAATATCCCGATTCGAATATGAAATAAGGTCGAAGTAAAATTATACGGGTATAAACATACAAATAAACCATTAATACAAGTAATAATTCTGTAGGCGTATGAGTAATAAATTGCAAACATTTTATATTAATATAGAGTTTGAAATATTTCTTAATCTTATCTCAAAAACTATTGGTTATTCTTTAACTCAAAGTATTATATACATTATATCACTAAAATATACTTGAAATCCACATGAAAATATATTAATTTTTCACTACCAACTTTGCAATACCACAATTCACTTTTCTTAACCAACACAGCCACAACTAATTTTATGGTTTCTAATTCATACGAAATTTATTAATAACTTAAATATTTCCTATCACCAAGTTCACAATCTGATAATAATTTTCTTTGGTTATATTTGTGTTTATTTCATAAAACCGAACATTTTCTTTTAATTGGCTTAATCAAAAAATGAAATTTTGTTCTACTAAAATAATATAAAAGAAATTGCAAAAATTTCAAAATGTCAAACATACATTTTTGTGGTTTTAATAACCAAAAAATTAGTTTGGATAGGCGCCAAATTGCCTTTCAAAAACAAAAACAACAACTAAAACTCAAACATAAACACATGCACACTAAGGCATATATAAATACATACTTATAAATACACACTAAGATATAATTTAAATAGACATTTACAAAGACAGACCTGTAGACAAACAGATAGACTTAGACAGATCTATATAACTGAACAAAGATAGATTTTTCAACAACAGCAATAACAACATAGCTAAATTTATAACTAACATTATAAGTAGATACATAGATACATACTTATATTCTTAGATATCTATAAATGTTTGTATAAACTTATAAAGATAGATTGGGCCAACAGCTTAATGCCACTCATACTTTAAGTCATTTAGATTTTCTCTTGTGGTTTCACTATTGTTTTTGTCCTTATTGTTGTTGCTGTTGTTGTTAATATTAGTTTAAGAAGATTGCTGCTTTTGTTTTGTATTTATTATTGTTTCTCATGAATGTGTATCTGTATGCGGCTCAATGTTTAGATAAATTGCCAAACAATAGAATGTTATTCGTAGAAAAAAACTATTGTTTTAGGTTTTTGCTTTTTCATAACAACAACAGATTGACCCCAAACTTACAAACATACACACACAAATCATTTCCCAAATAAAATGAATTTCCTTCATTTGTTTTCCGTTTCTTGGCTTTGACTCATTTTTATTATTGTGGCAACAACCACAGCCATCATATTGCCATCAAAATGTTTTAATTTTTTGTGTATTTTTTGCTTTTGTTGCTCTACTATCTTATGCCACAGTTCGTCATATTGTTGTTTTGAAGTTGTTATTTTGTTTATATGCAATGTCTTTTTGATTGGACTCAATGGTGCCACAAAATTTGATAACAACTCTAAATTGGTTTTGTTCCCCCTTTTTATTTATTTGCCTCTTTTTGGTATCATTACGTCTAAATGAACTTTTAAAAGAAAATTAAAAGAGATATAAGAATTTGGGTTAAGTACCTTTAGGAATTATGTTAGAATACACTGAAGCAAAAATAATGATGAATAATCGACAAGATTTTGATTGTTTCGCAACCGCATACGATATCGTTTTATTCAAAACTTATCTTCTCGATTTGTACACTTCGTTCTCTACCTCGAAATCACAGACAAAATTAATAATTTTGTGGATTTTTGATATTTTGTCAAAAATCCACAATCTCAAAATAAAACCAGTTTAAGATTCTTGCATCACTTACTTGTTGTATTAAGGAATTTTCCTCTGTGAAATAGTTTGAAAGTTATAAATACCTAACAAGTAAGAGCGCTTTAGTCGGTCAAGACCGACTATATGATACCCTGCACCACTTTATGCGAGGTAAATTAATGGGCTATTTGTGTCCATCTGGATAGAGTTTTTTTTTTGCGAAATTCTCTCACATATTTTAGAATTCTATTATTTTTTTATTTTGGAGGGTCATTTGTGCAGATACATGGCAAAACAATTCGCAGATTTAATAAATTTCATAAATGTCACTTATATGTTAAAAACCATATTCCTGGTGTTGGTTTTATGGGCGCTAGGTGAAAAAATGAACCTATCATGACTCTCACCCCTACGCTTCACATTTTCCTCCCTGTTTGTTACCTAAAAGCTTTTTTCCAGAAGGATTCCTATCTGAAAATTATAATCAAAGTTGGAATCAGTCTTTTTAAAGTCGATCTGTTTGTTTTAAATAAAGCAACTAATCAACTAGAAAAGCTGAGGATATGATAATAACAAAATAGATTCTGGGCAATATTTCCAAATACAACAAAACTTTGTTATACAAAATTAGAATTTAATTCAAATTATAAATCCTATAATTCATGCAAAATGCTTTAAAATTCCTTACATTATTCTTATTTTCCTCACTTGCTTTTTTCTAATATTTACAATTTTGATTTCATTACAATGAAAATGATTTCAATTGTGTAAATCCATTCATTTGTTTATTTTAATTTCATTCCTTTTAAATAAAAATATTTCTGTGACTTCTTACGAATTATTTTTATCTCCTAGAGAAGCCTCAAGGAATGAAATATTAAAAATAAAAAAATTGCGATGATGACCAGGATAATAACGATGACATCGTGAATACTTACAATAATTCACTAAAGCCAAAGTGAATTAAAAAAATGTGAATATAGAAAAAATAACGCATTTGGGCTTTTATGTTATCATTTGGTACCTACATACACAAATAATTGAAAAGAAACCCAGTGCGTACCATATTAATTTTATTATGCTGGCATAATAAAAGCTGGACAAAAACCATTTTATAATTCAATTTCGTTGAGGAGATTTCTTCTATTTCTTTCGAGGTCTTTTAGATTTCGCTGTTTCTCTTTTCCCATTTCGTTATGATCACAAACATTATTGCAAGTTGTCAACTTTATTATTTGTTGCTTTTGTTTTGCTATAATCTTTATTTTATCCTGTGCTCTTTTTCTTTTCAGTTTAAAATTTATTTTTCTATTATTATTTTTTTTTAGCTTCGTAATATTCCCTTTTTTAGTTAAAGCATGATGTAGGCGTCCCTTGCAGTTGCATTGTGTTTCTTTGTCGGATCCCTTAATACAAATCTTCAACCAATACAATCATTGTGAATGAAATTATAAGAGTGTTTGTATGTTCATATATATGTATGTATGTTGTTGAATGAAAAATACATTTTTTAATTAAATTGCATTTCCGCTTTGCAAAATTCTTATTAAAAAAAATAAATCCTGAAAAGGATTCCTTTTTTTTAATTTTGCATTTTTCTCCCTCCTTCTTCCTTTTTTTATTGAGGGTTTTTATTACCCAGCATTTTGTGTGCCTTTTGGAAAATAGTTTCTTTGTGGACATTTTGTCTGTGATGCATTTAATTTGTTGTTCTTGCTGCATTGGCCAAATAAAAAGAATTTAATAATATGATTTTTTTATAAAAACAAAAAATAAACCAAAAAGATATTTGCGGCTTTAATAAAAATATATTCATGAATATAAAATTTCATCAAAAATATTTTTTATTTCTTTATCTCTATTTTGTAAAAGGAATGCCTTTATTCTTTGTGTATAAAATTACGTGGAAGCGAGCAGAACTTGAGTAAAAATAAAGTTCTTACCAATAGATCGAAATTTTAAAGTACTGGTCTGCAAAAGCAACAATAAGGCCTAGACCGTAAAAAATCTTTGACGTGACAGCTGAAGGAACGGCAATTGTTTTGAATTCTGTCAGAATAGCTAACATATCAAACAAGAATTAAGCCCTTAATGTTTAGACTTATCGATTTGAATTCAAAGCAAATGTCAGAATTTGAAAAATTATTTTGTAACTCAAATGATGCACAAATTCTGTCGAACAGAGACAACAATAACTTATTTATGGTCCTTTGAGCCGGACGTAAATAGAAGATTTTGCCATATAATTCGTTCATACACGCGATTTAATTCTGTCCTCACTGTACGAAACTATAGAAACAACATAAGTTCGTATTACGGTGAAGAATCAAATTTTTATCAAAAACTAAAATTTTCTGCATTAAAAATCATTTTGAAGTGAACATACCATCCGAAAATAAACCGTGTAAGTTTCTATGATCGAATCAATCGTCCATTCCTCTCTACTTGAATTCTTGTTTCAAAAGCTTTGCCAAAATTTAGATATTAGAAATTTTATATGACATACAATTCTAGAGCTATAAGTTATAGACTATTCAAATATGTTAAAATATTAGATTTCATAGATCACACCAAGCTTATAAGCTATCATCAAATAGAGTTGATATGTGTTTCGGCACAATGTATACTAGTGAAAAAAAGAGGAGGATGATCTTTTATGCGACACTTTCAATACCCTAAAATAAATTTCCATGTATATTTGCTTACAGTGACTAATTCTTTTAATCAAACCTAACATCTGTTATTCATTATTAACATTTTCAAAATCACAATATAACCGAACATCAAATAGTTTACAATCGAAATAAAACATTACATCAAAGGTAGCATTAGCACCTTTTTTTCATAATTATTACAAAGGAAAAAACTAGGTTGGCTGCTAATAAACACTTTCTGAGAATAGAGAAAAAAGTGCTTCCTTGTACTGCATTGTATTATTTAGTTAACCCACATTTACCAAAGAGACTCTTTCATAAAGTCAAATTTGCAACTTATTGTTTTGTTTGTAGTTTGTAAATTCGTAATTTAAATCGACATAAAGTAGTAAACATTAGTTGTTTAATATTTTTTTATTCTTTAACAACACCTCCCACAAGAAAAAGGAAGTGATTTACAAAACAATACAACAACAGAATTTTAGAAAGAAAAAAATAAAATAAATAAAACTAAAAGAAAAAGAAAACCACAAACTTACACAAGTACACTAAACGCCTTCAATATTACACCTCCACCTTTAGATTTGTGGCAAAAGAGGAAGAAGAGAAGAAACAACAACAATAACTACAACAAAAATATAACAACATATGACTTAAAACATACTACTGCAATTGCAGATTTCAATCACTGAATGCCCGGAGACGTCAAGAACACAACGTGTATTACATATTATACAAACGAGGTTTGCTTTAGAAGTTTTTTTTTTGTCTAATTGCAGTCAGGAAAAAATAAAATATCTGTTTAATTGAGATTTTTTAGTTTATCGTCAAATATATAAAATTTTATTACTTTTCGTTAATTTTGATCGCTAAGCTTTAATTTATGTTCCTTCTCATTCCACCCTCGTAAGTATACGTTTAAAGCTTAAAAAACGGGCGTTGTAGAAGTTATTATAATGTAACTAGTTGAAAATGTTTGCAACAAAACTCTACTAACAAAACTGATTTCAACTACAAAACAGTAAAAAAAAATCCAAAACAGCAAACAATTTACAAAAACTTAACTGCATAATGTGGTTGGTAACCAGTGATTTATAACAAATTTTTCAAACATTTCTAAAGTCGGCAATGACTAACACAATGGCAAGAACATGTACAACAGCAAAAAAATAAGAAATAAGTAAAAAAACAACAACGTTAGCAACAAAACCCAAAGGTGTTAACGTGTAAATTCCCATTCACAAGATCGAAATACGCAGATAATCTGTATGGGCCAAGTAAAAATAGAAAAAAATTATAAGTCTACTTTACACACATATACAATATAAATGTTTAAGAGAGTATGTGTATAATAAACAAGTGCGTAAATTAAGGTACAAGACTTTATATTTTAACTACTGTGCATTCAACCATATAAAGGAATTGTACATAATGTGTATGTGTATGTATTTAGCCAAAAAAAAGGACTTTAAGTAGCCACATAGTAAATAAGTATTTGAAAAGAAATCCTGGTTTTAATTCTGCCTGTTTTGGCAATAATCTAAAAACCTTTTCAAGATTATATACAAGCCTTACATGTGTATGAGTTATCGGTATTTTTTGGGGTGCAGAAACTGTGAATAACAACATTAACATCTTTTAAAGACTTTAAGAGGAATAGACATTTAAGGCAATTTACAAGTTCTTTAAAAATTACAATCACTAATAAAAAAATTATGATGAAAATGGATTTGGTCATATTTGTAATTAAAATGGCAACACAAACATCAGCAATAATGTCTCTCATGTGATCATGTTGAAAAACATATCGTGTTCAGTTTGAAACCTATTAACTTCCGATGTTATACCTCAACCGTAAACTATTAACGTTGTGAATTAAAAATCTTTATTATTTATAAAAATGTTCACATAAAAATAAGTTTTTGAAATTCCTAAACTGTTTATAACTTATATAGCTTTGTAAAAACGAAATGAAATTAAGATTCCCTTAAATAAAAATATTTCAAAATATTTCTATTGCTTTTCATTTTATGACTACAAAAATAAAAATTTTAAAAAGCCTCGGTTACATGTTTTTTTTTTTTTTTTTTAAGATCAAAATTTAAACTCCGTCTAGGCAGAATAACAAACAATATAAGTATTATACCAACTACAAACAAATATTCATGCAAAACAAAAACTCATATAAATTAAGCTGAAAAAAAAAATGTTGTGCCAGCAAAATGAAATTTAATATTTTTTGAGTATAACAACAACTAACACCAAAAAATTAATTTCAATAAGAAAAATCATAAAGAACGAAACTAAATATAATATCAATTCTTTTACTAAATGATTTGAAATATAAGCACAGAAGTGCAGTGAACTTACTCTTCCATGTCGTTGCATTTTGTGTGAAATAAATACACACTCACATACGGACAGACAGAGGAACAGACATACAAACCTACATACTTAAAAATAACCCGACCTTATAATATGAACAAATCCTTATATATAAAACATATATGTAACTTTTAATATACCACAATCACAATTCACTCTACTCCACTTACACACACACACACATGTTTATGTGTATTAATTTTAGTATAAAATAGAAAACACTAGTTATTTTCATAAAAACAAAACCCAAATAAAAAAAAAATAAAATAACTCCAACTGAATTTAATACTCAAGTGTATGAAATTTATACTTCTTTGATTTTTGATTTGAATCCAACCACTGTTCTGTTTTAGTTCTGTTTCTGTTGCAGTTTGAGTTTCTATTTTAATGTATTTATTTGCTTAAAGCTAAATGACATGATACGTACGAGTATTTGTTTCATTGTGATTTTGGGAATTCCATTGAAATATTATATTACTTTTGAAAGATTTATATGCAATTAGATTGAAAATGGAGTAATAACAAATTTAATGCCTTAAATAAGGAAAAAAAAATAAGTAGATATAGCACATAAATTAAATATCCAATTTAGAATAAATGTTATTTAGAGAACTTAGTTATCAAAAATAAGTTGAAATACACAGAAAAAAATATTGGCCTATTTGTTCAGCTATCAACAACGTCTAATATTATCTTGAGGATTAATTAAAAATGAATTGAAACTTTAAAAGACTGTGTTCAAAAAACTTATCAATTATCAAATTTGTATTTCTAATCAATTATTTAACTGTTTTAATTAATTTTTAATTGGAAATATTTTTAGAATTTTTGCTACTAATTAATTTTGATAATTGATATTACAATTTTGATTCATTTAACAAATTAATTGAATGAATCCTTTTAGAGTAAATTATTTAATTAGTGGAAAATTTTAGTTTTTTTTCTGTGTAAATATTAAAACTGTGTAAATCTTGGTTTAAATCGAAATTGTATTACATTTTTATCCAAATAAATAAATAAATTAAACTTACAAAACATATATGCCACTGTGCTGCTAGTCCGTTAAGAACATTTGGAGGAAGGGTCTAATGTATATATCATAAGTTCTGTAAAAATTCTAAGGTCCATCCGTCAGTTTGTTAATGCACTATTGACCGAGGATGATATTAAAGTAAACTTAAACCGAGGATGATATTAAAGTAAACTTCATATTAAATACTTCATCAATATAATGTATGTCTGGGATTAAAGTTGGTTCATAAATGAGTATAAGAAACCCATCAAAATAGGTGATTTTGGAGCATATCTTTCATCATAAACTTAAAACAGTAAAGAGTACAGTGAAGAAATTTTGTGTGCAAGAAATTTGGATAAGATATTGGGCATGCAAACTACATTTTCTAATGACTTTTTCCACCGAATTCTTTCCCTGTTGCAATTCACTTGTTGATAGTAGGAATAAAAGATTCAAACAAGTCCAATAGAACCCTTATTAACAGATGATTTTAACAGATGATTATTAAAAAAATATATATTTTGAGCCAATCTGAAATAATGGACCGATCATGACAAATTTTATCACATTTTATTCTACTATCACATTATTTATCCATTTCAAATTTCACTAAGATATCTTTATAATTACAACTGTAACAACATATTTAAACATTTTTTTGGGAGTGGGAAAAAATTTTCCGACTCTTTCTATTTTCAATATCAATCGTCCTTAAGCATTAAGCCTAAATTTGTTTGGTTTTTCGAATTAAAAACAAAAAACTTTGTTAATATCTTGTAAAAACTATATTTTCAAACTGTTTGTATATTCGTCGCCAGAATTGGATTGGAAATTAAATCCAATTCCAACGTTTAAAAATATATAATATAAAAAAATATTTCAATATTAAGTTTTTGATTTTGAAAGCAAAAAACAAATTCATTTCAATGTTTATTAAATTCCTCCTAAATTTAAATTTTGGAGACAAAATGTAGTGAAATTAATCCGCATTGGATACTATAAAGAAGCTGCACAAAAAAAAAAGGAATACCACATTTTGCAAATATTTTCTAATGTATTAAATATTATAAACATTTGATTTATAACAAGTAAGAATATTATATTCGGCTTAACCGAATCTTT
>JACGTJ010007271.1:0-29771 GCA_014858695.1 Chrysomya rufifacies | reverse complement strand
GTATGTATGTATGTATGTATGTATGTTCTCTTCGGTACTATATGCTACGGCAATATTATCTGCATCAAAGGTGACCTACTTTGATCCTGATTAGTCAGCTCCCGGGGGTATATGTGATTGTCTTTTAAAAAGCGTCACTAAGCTCGATGCTTAACGGTTTTTTATTATTGCGCTTATTTTTAAATTTATTTCTAAAAAAATTATATATTTTCTACTATTTAAAAAAGTCGAAATATCCTATAATTTGCATTACATAAAGTATTTTTTATTTGTTTTGTTCGCAATAATAACAAATGTTTTGTGGTATGTTCCAATGTCTGAACATATATACATATGTAAATAATAAAGTTTAATGATATTCCGAATTCTTTATATCTTACATTTTTGTAACTATGTAGTATGTGCATACTTAATTAATATTTATCAGCGCAACTCTGTTAGGAACGGAAGTGAGTTTTTCGTCAATCTATCAATTTATTAAATATAATGAATGTTCTTTACTTTAAAATTCTACGCAAACATTACTTAAAAGAAAGAATAATAAACTAAAATACACAAAAATCACTGTTTTAGGCAGTTCAATGAACTTTGGTCTTATTTGTTAGCTATTGGTTCTTTTAACCAAAAATAATTTATGAAAATTTATTAAAAGGCACTTAAATTATTCAACATTGTTGTTGTTTTTTTCCAATATGCATATTTGTCTACTACCATTTCATTTATAGTTGGTGTACCTGTTTAGTCTCTGTATCTTAAAAATTCAAAAATATTTGTTTTTTCTTACATCTTGTTGTATTGTTTTTTTTTTCTGTATGTTGTTATAAAAACACACACTCTCAACTAGATGATGACTTTCTCCTTTTACATAAAAGATGTTTAACTACATTTAACACAAATGCTTTAATAGATTTCATCTTAAAATCACTTTTGTAGGTAATATTTTCTTTTCATTATGTATTCGTTTAATTTTTTTTACTTATAAAAAACCCTTAAACTTTATTTTTTAACTAAAAAAAAGTTTAAATTAATAAAGAATGGAAAATTTTATATACTAAAACTGACAATGCAATAAATTAAACAAAATAATTATTAAATATAATAAAAATATAAAAAGATTTTGAGTAGAATTTCCCTAGTTTTTAATGATTTATGCATGATTTTAATTTGACTTATGCGCTTTTTGTTGAATAGGAAAAAAATGCTGCATATTTAACGGTGAATAAACACAAAACTACTAAATTACAAAGTAAACGGTTTTGATAAACTTTACAACATTCTATCCATCCAATCGGTGAGATTATGGAGTTCACCATCTTTAGCAGAACATTCATAGAATTGTATGTTTTGCTGTAAATGAGACCATTCAAAATCTTTACCCTGTTTGCCCAAATAGACGGGTTTATTAGCATCATCATCACCCACTGATTGCAATTTACGGCTGCGTGTATCACGTACAATATTCCTAAAAATGGGATCTCAAAAATATGATATTTTTTATAATGTTCCAACAAACTCACATTTCCTTTTCCAAAGAAGTTTTAATAACTTGAACACTCTTGGCGGTGGCTAAATCCTGTTTATTGCACAAAACCAAAAATGTACAAGGTAAAGTGGCTGGGTCAGTTAAGATAGAGTAAAGAGCACTAAAATTTTAAGTTTATTTATTAGCTTCTGATTCATAGATTCAAATTACTTACTCTGCCACATCACGTATATCTTTTTGAATGGTCACCGAATCCAAAACGAAAATTATACCCTTGGCGGTCTTTTTATATTGATCGAAACATTTATCTCTTACTCTATAATGGCCGGGTATATCTACCAAACGTCCTGTTAAACCACCAATTTTATAGTCTCCAACATTTTCCTTGATGGAAGTGAAAGTTTCAGGAAATTTATTGTGCAGAACTCTCATGAATACTGAACTTTTACCGCCTTCACTGATACCAGTCAGCACAAAATCACGACGAGCTGAAGATCTTTTACGTAAAATAACAAAAAGGGCTGGAATAAAGTTACAATATTAATTCATAAATTTAATTTTTTATTTATTTTTGTAAAACATACCTACGGCAATAAAGCCCACAATCATAGCTACCCATATTGGTGTCATATTTAATTCACCCAATTTAATTGCTTCACCGGTTCTTTCTCTTTTTTCCGCTTGATCCATTTCGTTTTATTTTTAAACACTACTTGTTTCGTTTACTTTCAGTTTTATTTAATTTAAATAAAAAATTAACAGAAACAATAAACTCGCATTACAATCGTCAATAAGCCACGCAAGAAACAATTTAAATGTCAAAATATCAGCCGTGTGTCAGTGAAAACAAAATGTTACCAGATGTTTATTTTGTTTACTAGGCATACCATATGTTTAACGGCATAAACGTTACAAAGTGTTGCCATAATAATGAATTAAGAAACCCGTTGAAAGATAAAGTAAATTTAATTTTTATTTCTAATTTATGTTAAGATAATCATTTGTTAACCATTTATTTGAAGTTTCAATAATAAATAAATTAATTAATATATTAAAATATAACATATTTAAAGTTACAACTTACTGAAAGCAGAAAATTATTAAAATATTTAAATATAATCTTTCTTTGTTTCTTTATGTTTGGTTGTAGCTATTTTGCTACTATTTTTTACACTTTTTATGAAACTCAAGGCTTGGCATATTTTAAACATTTTGTTGTTTTTGGTTTCGTACTCAAATAAGATCCTTTTTCAAAAGGTACCTAACTTATATATGTTTTTTCCCTAAGTCACGACTGACATATAAAATTAACTTCTACCTTTAATTCTTACAACGTACATAGGACCCTAAATGTCGAATTTCAAATAGTACAAGAAACTTTCCTTTTTTTTAAGTACAAAGTGTAAAATTTGTTTTGGGACTTTCTTAAATAAGAAAACATAAGGTTCCTTCCCTTTTTCAAATTTCAAAAGTTATCAAATCAAAAAACCAAACCTCAGAACAAATTTCATCACTCTAGCATCAGGCATTTAGAATGTGGGTTGACGAATCAGTCAGTATCGCTGCTTTTTTATAGAACTTTTTAAAACGTATTTTGTCGTTTTTATTATTATATGTAGTGGATGAATAACTCTGTTGTAACTAAAAATATTGTTAAATAATCCTCTTCTATAATATTTAATTTCATTAAAAATTACACACATTTCCCTTAAATTCTATACTCATTCACAAATCTCGACTAACTATACTAAGAAATGTTATTTCCAAACTTAAATAGAACAGACGACAAAATCAATTAAATAAAATTAATGAAAAATGTTAATGGCATGAAATTATATGCAATTGAAAACAACAAAGTATTTTTTTTATAGATAAATTTAATATGTAATTTATATTTATTTTGAATCAATACGTTAATTTCATTATACATCTTTAAGATTGATATATTGTCGAATACAATAACTATAAAAAAGAGCACAAATTGCTATCAGATCTTAATAATTTGTGTAGTACAGTAATAGCCATTATAAAAAATTTGGAAAAATTCGTTAAAAACAAAAATAAATAATGTTAACAATTCTAAAAAGCCGACTGACATGCAGTGAAACATCAAAAGATTAAATGCATTCTTATTTTAATGAATTGTGCTTAGAAGAAATAATAAAAATAAATAAGTAATTGAACAACAATTAAGTTTTGAAAAATCTATAACTATTTATGTAAATATTTTTGGGCATATTGCATCATTGCTTTGCTTATAGTAATGTCTGTGGTAATAACTGCTGTGAGTATAGATTTAATTCTTTAATTTTTGGTTATTAATTGAAAAATGTTGGCGTTTCTTTTTTTTTAAGAGCATAAATTAAATATAAGCATATATATTTTTCTGTTTTCTTTGTTTTTCTTTTTTAAGATTGAAATTATAAGATAAATATAGTAGTAGTAAAATATATAAAAGCATAATTTAATTTTGGAAAAGAGTTCGTGTAAACTCAATATAATCCAGAGCATCTTTAATGGGTTGTCCAGAGCGGGGTTCCACGTAAGGTTTCATACGCTGCACACAATAATCGGCCATATCCTTGGTAAGATTCTTTAAAAAAGAAAAAAAAAATATTAACATAACACTTTTAACATTTTTAATACTAAATAACTTACGCAATATAACTCTTCCTTGGTAACATAGGGACGATCGGAGGCAGTAATGGCGCGGAAAGCATTTTCGATTTCTTCGTAGGATTGCACATTCTCGGTTTCTTTGGAAATCATGAAGGCAATATATTCTTGCAGGGAAACATAACCATCGCGATTTGGATCGACCACATCCAAAATGGCTTCAAATTCTGGATCGGGTTGTCCTTCCTCAACCATGGGCAGATCATAACCGAGTGCACGTAAGCAGGATTTGAATTCTTGATGATTGAGTTTACCACTCTTATCCTTGTCGAAATGTTTGAACATCATGGAGAATTCTTTAAGGGAATCTTCGGATACGCCCGAATGATTGCGTGCCTGTATTTGTTGTTCCAAATTATGTTGCATACGCATAGACAATTGATCCAATTGATCCCATTGTTGTGCCAAACCGACTGTAGAATGTTCCGTATAACGATTATCCAAAATTAAATGTTCCTCCAATAGTGCGCCAAGTTCTTCGATTTTCTTAAGATCAACACGACGTGCTCGTACTTCTGTGGCTTTGACGCGAAGTGCTTCCAGTTGTTGTTCCAAAGAACCGGAACCTTCCATCATAGATGTTCTAAAGATGTAATAATTTTATTTTATTAAAATATTGAAAAACAATATGATTTTGTATGCTATAGAAAAATTGATTTTTAATAAAAAAAAAGCATAACTTCTGATTAGGTTATTTGAGCTGGTTATACATATTAAGTTCGTTATTTTATTTATATTTTCTAAGAAGTCGTTATGAAAATAATTTCGATATTATTTAATCTAAAATAATAAGCACTTTTGAAATTACGCCTTCCTTCTTCGTTTTCTTAAAAAATCTATATATGTATATATATATTTTTAAATGTAACAAAATCTAAAAACTAAAAATCTAAAATCTTTTTTTTATGAATTTGTTCTATTACTAATTCGGGATTCAATTAATAACGAAATATGTTATAGGATTCAAAGCTTTTGAAGTCCTAAGCCAAAAATTTCATTTCTAATTTTAATAAAATTATTTTCTTTTTTAATTGTACTATAGGAAAACTATTTGTAAATTTTCCTAATGTGTATAGATAATTTTAATTTAAGTTAAATGAACTAATTTTGCATTTATATTTATTAATATATTTTCTTATTTTCCATAGTAGATTATTGCATATATAATCTTTACTTAACCGAAAATCATTGGTTATTCGTTATTCAATATAACTTCTTTTCATCACATTTTATTTATTATTTTATCAAAATATCGTTTTGCCTTTTATATTATTGTTTGTTTAAATTTTTAGGAGTTGCCATAAAAAAGTAAGAATGTAATACTTCGAAAAAATTTAATTTATAATGTAAGTTATACCTTAACATTGCCTTACTAGTAGTTACTTTGTGTGTTATTTTGAGTTCTATTATGAAATAAATAAAATCATATTATTTTGGCTGGAAATCGAACTGATTTTGGGAAAACGTTTTAGCAAATTCAAACATCTATATCGGAAAGTATTTTTTCCACTACTCAGAATAATGAGAAGAAAATACAGCAATTCATTTTAAAATAATTGTTTTTTTAGTATTACAGAAAGCTGATGAATTTGTGCAGGGTAGTCTGTCGCAACCTTACCCACATCTAACTTATAACTTTTATGTGCTTAAATAATTATTATGGAGGACATTTGTATGTCTTGGGGACTATTTTAAATTTAAAGACAATAATTTCAAAATTGCGATTTGTAAAGTTTTTTTTAAGGATAACATGGACAACCTGCAAACCAAACGTCGAACATGCAACTCAAATTTAAAAAATTGTTATGTTGCAAATTTAATTGAAAAACATATTAGTTGCTTGTATCTATATTAAATTCTGATTTTATATCGTAAAGGCAAAATTACTTTTCTTATATCCATAGTTCTAACTAAAATTCCTAAAATCTTAGTAATATCTTATCACATTTTTTAACTATAAATAAATTTAGAAAATGTACAAAATATAGATATTATAAAATAAACTATATTAAGAAAATAAATTAGATCATAAATAGCATTTAAATAAAAAACATGCATTAAATAAAAAGTATAAATAATAAAGCGTATTTCATTAATATATACAGTGCGCGCATTTCTTGAGTTTTTTATTTTTATTTTTTGGACAATAACAAAACTCATTGCTTAAACCCCTTTTTCAGTTAAGTAAACAACATAGTTATAAATTTTCTATATTTTACAATAAAGTAGCTGCTTACGGCGTTAAATTGTTTACGTTATTTTGTAGAAAACCAAAAACGTATTTATTTTTTGGTAAAATTTATATACAACATAGAAAACACAGTTAGTGAGTGTAGCTGATTTGTAGGTTAACTTGAGTTATATTATAGAAAAAAGACAGACAACACCTATGTATATTTAAACGAGTTAATAAAATCGTAGACTTTTAAGAATTAATAAAAAAAGTGTGAAATAAAACTATTACCCTTGACCATTATAACCCAGCATATAAAACCTAGAAAAATTTAAAAGTTGTGTAAAAAATGTATAATATATAAGATGACAGGTGCAAATAATTTGAAAACCGAAAACATGTAGTAAAATATTATCCAGAAAAAATTTTTTATATTTTTCCCGTTTTTTTTATGGAAAAAATAAAATTAAATGAATAAACAACTCACCGAGTTTCGGTTAGCCACTGATGGAATAAATTGGCGTGCTTAGCGAATTCTTTGCGCAATTTATCATTCTCTTCTTGACGTTTGGCTTCCTTGGCCAATTCGCCATCTCGTTCCTCTATGATCTTTTGCAAGTTACGCCAAGTTTCTTCAAGAGCTTCCATGGTGAACCAGGTGTAGGGATTGGGTCCAACATTGAAGCTCTTAATCTTCTGGTCTAGAGCAGACAATGCCTTGAAGTCAGCTTCAGCCGATGACAACGAGGCTTGGAATTGGGCATGGGCATCACGTAAAGCTCGAATTTCTTCGATCGAATTGCAACGAACAGGATCTGTAAGATCTTCTTCGGCATTTTCGAACCAAGAATTAAAGGCTGAAGCTTTCTTGGCGAATGTCAAGTAAAGTTCTTCGATTTGGCGGAATTGTTCCTGCATGGCCAAGAGACGTTGCTTGCGTGTTTCCGAAGCATCGCGCAATTTCTGCCAGCGCGAAATAACGTCCTCATGACGTTTGAGTATAGCTGGTGACTGGGCATGGTTGGCATTGATAAGTTGATCCTTCAAAGTGGTAATGTTGTGGATACCCTCTTGTTCGAAAGCATTAAGACCTAAAAAAACAATATTACAATCAGTTTCTCTCATTAAACTCTCTCAAAATATTTAATATTTACCAGCATCAAATGTCTCTTGTTTGGTCAACAAAGTTTGTACAGTTGAAAGATCACGTCCATATTCATCGGAACGAACATAGTTCTCCTTATCGGCAATCCAGGATTCAACAACATCAGCCTTCCACATGAATTGTAAGTAAGCAGAGTTATCCAACAAAGAGCCCTTGCGTCTAGCAGCCAAGGCGTTCAAGTTATCCAATTTATTGCGCAATTGTTGGCATCTCTGGCTAATGGAATCTCCATGGTGATTCTTGGCTTCGACCAATTCGGTACCTTGTTCGCAGATCAAAGCACAACGATCTTTGTGGGCAGCAAAGTCGGTTTCAAAGGCATCATGTTTCTTCAAAAGCCCTTGTACAGCGGCCATGGAATCACCATAATCATCAACAGATAACAATTGTTGTTTTTCAGTAATCCAGGCTTCCTCTTCTTCAACTTGAGCCAAGAATTGTTGATAAGTAAGTGATTCATCCAATTTCTGACCACGAGTAGCAGCCAAATTCTTCAATTCAGCCCAAGCTTGGTTAAGAGCCTTGAGACGTTGTTCGATTTCGGGTACTCCCAAGTTGGAGACATCCATAAGTTTTTCGCCAGCTTCTTGTACTGCTTGTATAGCAGGTTCGTGCGAAGCTAATTCTGCTTCAAGACGCTTATGTTTCTTCTTCAAATTTTGTACACCGGTCAAATCGCGGCCATAATCATCGGAACCGACCAATAATTTCTTCTCCTTAATCCAGCTCTCTTCATCGGCAATGTCGCGGAAGAATTGATGTAAAGTCAAAGCTTCGTTGAGTCTAGCTTGACGATGAGCAGCCAAATTGCAAATGCGTTCGTAGCGTTCATTGATGCTTTGGCGTTTCTCTTGGATGCCAGCACTATCGAATTGGCCACTTTCAACCAATGAATCGGCCTGTTTGTTCATGTCCTTAATGCGATCTTCATGGGCCACAATGTCAGCTTCAACCAATTGATGTTTCTTCATGAGATTTTGTACCGAAGCCAAATCTTTGCCAGAGTCTTCGGTGGTAAGTAAAGACTCAACTTCACCCAACCAAAAGTCCAAATCTTTGACAGCAGCAATGTAAGTGCGCTGCTTGTTGGCTTCCTTCAATTTCAACGATTTCTCGGTGGTCTTGTGAGTAAGATATTCCCATTGATCGGCGATTTGGGTAAGACGTTTCTGAACAGCATCTTCAGAGCCAGAACATTGCTTCTTGTCAATCAAATTCTCACCCATAGCTAAAACACTTTGAATACGATCAGCATTGGCAGCCAATTCAGCTTCGAATGCCTGATGTTTCTGATGTTTTGATTGGATATTGGCTGGGTCTTTGTAACTTTCTTCGGTGGCCAATTGTAATTTCTCAGCAATCCAGTTCTCAATTTCATCAGCATCACGTGAGAATTGTTGTAGGGTCTGTTCGTCACCCAAGCGAGAACGTTTGGTTATAAGACCATCCTTCAAATGACGCCAGCGTTCCAAGACTTGTTTACGTTTGTCATCAATCAAATCAGATGCATAATGATTTTGATTGATCAACGTATCAGCGAGAACTTGCAAAGCGGCAATCTTTTCTTCGTGACCATTAATGGCTTTATCGAAATCTTCATGTTTCTTAATCAAAGCTTCTACATTGTCACCCTTATCATCGACATCATCGGCATTAAGGAAGGCTTCACGAGCTGACATCCAAGCTTCGGCCAATTCACAATCACGCATGTACAATTGCAAATCAAGATTTTGTTCCAATTGCAAACGACGTTCGGTCCAGGCCTTCTCCAACTCTTCCCGAGTTTTGGCCAAATCTTCAATTTTTTCTTTAATTTCGGGCGAAGCATAATGATTGGCTTGCAACAATTCGTTGCCAAATTGTTCAAAGGCGCCAAAAGTACCAGCACGAGCATCGATTTCAGTACGATGTTCCTATTGTATCGTAAAATGGGGAATAATGGGGGAAGATTTAGAAAAAGAATTGAGGAATATTATTAATGTTTAATGGATATAATGAGAGATTAAAATAATTAACAATTGTTTTCTTTTGTTTAATGTTACAACCCAAATGTTAGACAACATATACAATTATTAAGAAAAATGGAATACAAACATAGCTTCGGTTATAGACAATAATCTTCTGTTGAAACAAGTTCAATTTAATATAGAAAAATTGAATTAATTTCTTTCTTTGTTTTTAAAATCCCATTTGTGTTGCTTGGTTAGATAGAATTAGAAGTTTTTTAGGCGCCCATGTGAGTAAAATACGAGATTAATTTAAGAGCTCTGAAGAATTTACAAAATTTTGATTTGTTAATTAAAATTAAATAATTAAAAAATTAATGATACTTTAGCATTTCTTTAGCTGCTTTTTTAAATTATTTTATCTTAAAAATTTATTAAAATTTACGCATTTTGTAAAGCTTAACGATTTATTGTAACATGATTAATGATAAATGTTATCACCTTTTTATGATAATTATTACATTTTTTTTGTATTTATTTCTACTTTAGAATAATAAAATGAAGGAAAAATATTTTTCAACAAAATTTTGTGTTTCCAATGATGTTTGACCATTGTTTTTTATGTCGTTTCCTTACATTTTAAGTTTTGATTTATTTTAATATTTGCTTTTTTAATTTGAACCCATATTGCTGTAAAGATGTGTATTCTTATTAATATTGAAAAAGAATTAAGATGTATGTATATTTCGTAGCTGAGCCCATACCACATAGTTTGTCAAATAAATGTTTAATTAAATAATTTTAGATTATCTTCTAGATTTATTAACTCTCCAAACAATGTCAAATATTTGGGTTAGATAAATTGTGTGTAGTTTTCCTTATCAACCCGCAGTTATTTCTAAATTTTGAATTATATTTTTATCTTTTCAAAATTCGCAAAAAAGAAAAATAATAAATAATTTAAGTTCTTAAGATATCGACAATTTGTATCTAATAATTTTAGAAAAACAAGTCAATATATTTTGTTGTTGCCAGAGATAGGATTTTGACAACAGACTTAGATTTTTCGGCAATTTTTAGCTTCTAATTAACATCATATTATTAGTGTAAAACGATCTCAATAGAGCCTCCCGAAGGAGATTTTCAGAATTATATGAAACTTTATAAATCCAGTAACAACTAAATTAATGATAATGAAGAGAAGCAATCGTATTGCAATCAAAGAAGATCGGGATAAAAATTGAATATAAAAAAATTGAAGAAGGCTTCTTCTATATATATGAGGCTAACTTGCTCTTAAAAAATCTAAGTCTGATGTCAGACGCAACAATTAATTTGTGTTAGTAGAAACTGTTTCTTATACGTTTTGAAAAAGACCATATGAAATGAAGTGAGCAAATGGAAAAAGAGTCTGTCCACTAGTATATAAGAAACTAGATGTAGTTTCTTTTTTTTTTCATTGAGATTTGTAACATTATGGGCTAATTTAAAGTAAGAAAGAATTTAAAAAATTTTAGTGGGATTTTTTAATTTAACCTAAATACAAATATACAATTAAGGTTGTTAGTTTGGGAAACCAAGCATTTTAAAGAGATTAAAAAAGATATTAGAAAAAAGACAGGGAAAGGATATATTGCAAAAATCTTAACATTGAGGAATAATAAGAAACCTTTTGGTGGAGTATTTTAAAAATCTAGACCAATTTAATTATCTCTGATGTCTTTTTGTGTGGAACGTGGAATATTAAGGTATTCAAGTTCGTATGTAAGTATTTATAGATGGATTATAATAATAATATGATATTGCTGTATTAATGTTTTCAATTTGCTATGATATTATGATTAGCAGATATAGCAAACAATATAATGCAGTGACAATGAAAATGATATATGTATATTTTTGTGGCATGGTATTCATGTGGCATGGATGGTATAGAATGTTTGGCAATGAAATGCTGGCATAAAATTAACAACAATATATTAACAATAAAAATATACGAAAAATAAAACTTGAACACAATTAAAATATAATACAATAATAGCCATTTTGATTAGAAATTACAAAAAATATTTTGCAAATGGTAGTAAAGTGCGTAACGAACATTTTTTTTTTTTTTTGCTTTAGAAAATTACTTTTTCTTTTGCAACGTAAATATAAAAAACACATTGAATTTTATACAACAAAAATAAGTAGAATAGAAATTAGAAACTTTCTTTGTGATGGATGGTGAAAATCTACCTCGTTTGGTGTTGGATGGAAGAAGCTTTTGGCGCTACTATTTCCATACATATATTCGATTTCAGAACGATGAGCCTATAAAACACACACAGACGCATGAATTTTGTAAACAATAATAAACAGTACGTAATAATAATAAAATGATAAATTTTTAGGTTTTGCCGCAAATAAGTGGCAAAAATACAAAGTTTGTGATTTTGTATGAAAAAAGTAGATATGATTGTTTTGATGGATGTTGGTTTGATTGTATGGTGATTGAGGAACAATGAAAACTTTTAACAAATAAAATATTTTAGCGTGTGTGTGTTTGTTTTGTGTTGTGGTAGGTACATATTGTTGTTTTTATTAATTTTTTTTAATCAATTCCAGGTTTCCCCGAAAATGGTAAGACATAGCGTACACGTCACCCACGTTGATATATAAAGCGACAAACAAAACAAAAATACAATTTGTTTAAATCAATATTGATGACATTATAGTAAATTTTCATTTTTTCTTGCCTAAACAAACACACCTGTATAAAGTGTTCCAGTTGAAATTTAAGCAGCTTTTTACAAAAGCTTTTTATATTGAATAGCTGTGAAAATGTAACACAATAACATACCTGATGTCTTTCAATTAGAGCTTCGGCTCCGGTTACATCATTGGCTAATTCATCGGAGGTAACCAAACCCATCATGGAGTTGACCCAAGCCAAAAGATCACGGTAATCGCTAAGGAAACGTTGCAAATCATAGGAATCTAAAAGTTTTTCCTTACGAGCTGTGGACTTGGTAATAATAAGATCCCACATTTCATTGATTTCCTTTTGTTTGGCATAAGTTTGTTCAGCAGTATCAGGATGTGATTGCATCAAACGGTTGGCAGTTTCATCCAATTGACGAATCTTATCGCGTAAGGCGGCCAAATCACGTTCGACACCTTCGTGTTTACGTTGCAAAGTTTGAACACTGCGCAAATCTTTGCCCAAATCATCATTGTTGAGAGCATTCTCTTTTTCGGCAATCCAATCCTTAGTTTCATCAATATCACGATGGAAACGTTGTACTTCGTGGGCTGAACCCAATTGACTGGCTTTCTCGGCAGTCAAAGTTTGCAAATTGTTCCATTTCTCATTTAGGTCTTGCATTTGAGTTTGAATCTTCATAGCAGCTTCAGTTTGACCCAATGAAGTAAGTTGTATGGCAATTTCATTCATATTGGCCAAACGTACTTCGTTAGCCTTCAAGTCATCATTGAAATCGTCGAATTTCTTTTGTAATACCTCAACCTCTTCCAAATCTTCACCCACTACATCTGCGATTTGTGCATGATTTTCTTTGTCCTTAATCCAGTTAGCAAGATCAGCAGCTTCACGCACCAAAACGTAGGCCTTAACGGTTTCGTTCAATTTATTTTGACGTTCACGGGCCAAAGTAAGCAAATTGTCGTATTGGGAATTGATTTGAGCTTGGCGCTTAGCAATTGAGTGGTTGTCAACCAAATTTTGTTGACTGGCACTTAGCCCAGCTTCAATTTTTTTAATATAAGCAGCTGGTACAAAACCTTGACGGTCATTAACTTCAACTTTCCACCAATCCTTGTTGTTGGAATTCAATAGAGTCAAAACATCACCCTTCTTCATGGAAACTTCACGTGGACTCTTTTCTGTGTAGTCGTACAAAGCTACAACACATTCTTTACCAGTAATATCTACGACAGGAGTCTCTTGTTGGCGACAGTTCTTGGCCTGTTCTTGCAAAGCTTGGATGGTATTACCAAAAGCTTCCAAATCGGAAACCAAAGCTTCGTGTTTCTTTAATAGAGCTTCAGAAGAATCTTCATCTTTTCCGTAATCATTGCCAGTGGCAATAGGTTCCTTCTCACGCATCCAAGACTCGGCTTCATTAGCATCGGCAAAGTATTGATGGGCTTGCAAAGAATCTTCTAAATCTTGTTTGCGTTGGTTAGACTTTTCTCTCAAGTTATTCCATTGTTCTTGCAGAGCATCCAAACGTTGACGAATGTCTTCACTAGCGAAAGGTTGATCCTTCAACATGTTTTCACCAGAACTAATAACATTTAAAAGACGAGCTTCATGGTTGTTAATTTCAGCCATAACAGCTTGATGTTTCTTAATAAGATTTTGGACACCAATTAAATCTCTACCACGGTTGGTGGAAGCTGCAATTGGTTCTTTTTCACGAATCCAAGCAGCTTCATCTTCCAAATCGCGGAACAGTTGTTGGACTTGCAAAGAGTCCATCAAATGTTGTTTGCGTTCAGCCATAGGAGCAGCCAAAGCTGCATAACGTGAAGATAAATTAGCCTCTTTTTGACGAATGTTGTCAGCATCGAAATGACCAGATTCAATGAATTTATTAGCTGCTACCTTAATACTTTCAATACGATCTTGATGGGCCATAACATCAGCTTCCAAGAGAGCATGTTTCTTTTGCAAATTTTGGACAGAAGTCAAATCCTTACCGTGGTCTTCAGACAAAAGTTGTCCTTCAATTTCGCTCAACCACAATTCAATATCTTCAATGGTGCGATTAAATTGTTGTTGTTGACAGGCTTCGTGTAATTTGCAGCCCTTCTTATCGGAAGCTTGGACTAAAGTTTCCCATAGAACAACAATTTCTTGCATGCGAGTATTGATTTGATCAGCAGCATAATGTTCCTTTTCAATGAGTTCAGTACCCACAGTTGTTATGTCTTCAATGCGCGATTTATTAGCATTAAGTTCATGTTCGAAGTTTTGATGTTTTTGCATTTTCCCATTTAAGTTGGTGGGATCTAAATAGCTGTCGTCAGTAGCGAATTTCAGTTTTTCACTAATCCATCCCTTGGTTTCATCACAATCGCGTTCAAATTGTTGATAACGATTTGAGTCTTCCAACAATTGACGACGTCTGTTGGATTTTTCCAACAAAGCAGCGCGACGAGCCAGTAACATTTGACGACGTTGAGCTACATCATCGGCAGCATAGTGTTGTCCATCAATTAGTTTGGTTGCGAAAATATCAAGGGCTTTAATTTTTTCTTCTTGTGCAGCCAAACTCTTTTCGAAATCTTCATGTTTCTTAATTAAAGCTTCTACGGAATCCAAAGAATCACCCAAATCTTCATTAGCCAAGAAAGCCTCTTGCTTGGCCATCCATGTGTCAGCTTGTTCGGTATCACGGTAGAATAACTGCAAATCCATACATTGCTCGTACAAGATGCGTCTATCTTCCCACAAAGATAACAACGAACTCTTGTCATTTTCTAAGGCAGCCAATTTTTCTTGAATTTCGGCAGCAGCGTAATGTTCACGTTCCAAAAGTTTTTGACCAGATTCAATGGTCAATTTGAAACTGTCTTCACGAGCATCAATTTCGCCCTTGTGTTCTTGGTGGCGTTCCAACAGAGCTTCGGCACCAGCTACATCTTTAGCCAATTCGTCGGCTGAGATAATGGCCTTCATGCCATTAATCCAAGATACCAAGTCACGGAAATCAGCCAGGAAACGATGCAAAAAGTATGATTCATCCAATTTCTGCTTGCGTTCTCCGGCCTTGGCCTTCAAACTCTGCCAATAGTTGGCAATTTCAGCTTGCTTATCACGAATTTGGTCACTGTGGTCAGCGTGAATAGAACACAAACGTTGAGCTTCAGCTCCCAAAGTGGATACTTTATCTTCCAAAGCTGCCAAGTCACGTTCAACACCTTCGTGTTTACGTTGTAAAGCCTGTACACTAGCCAAATCACGACCGTAATCATCCGAGGAAAGGACAACATCTTTTTCAGCAATCCAGGCAACAGTTTCATCAGCATCTCGGTTGAAACGTTGGATTTCATGTGCGCCGAAAAGTTTTTCTTGACGAACAATAGCAAGTTGTTTTAAACGTTGCCAAGCCTCGTTCAAATCATCCTTGCGTTTGGTAATGGTATCGCGATCAGGGTGGGCATCTTGTATCAACTTATCGGCCAATTGATTGACTTCGGTAACACGATATTCTTGCGAAGCCATATCCTTTTGGAACTCGTCAAATTTGCGTTGCAAAACCTCAACATGTTCCAAGTCCTGACCGAATTCATCAGCGGTAACAAAAGCCTCTTTGTCCTTGATCCAGAACATAACTTCTTCGCATTGACGCAAAAATTGGACTAAAACCAAAGCTTGTTGCAATTTTTGACCCTTTTCAGCCAAACGGCTCAACAACAATTCCCACAAACGATGCAATTCATCGAGACGACGACGAATAGTCTCCGAGGCAAAATGATTTTGATTAATCATTTCCTGGCCAGTATTGTCCAAGGAGACAATAGCATTGCTGTGAGCTGATACCTCAGCTTCAAAAGCTTGATGTTTTTGAATTTTAGCCTGAAGATTTGTGGGATCACGATATGATTCTTCGCTAGCTGCCTGTAATTTCTCATTAATCCATGATTCCAATTCATCAGCATCACGCTTGAAATATTGGAAACGACGTGAATCTTCTAGTTTTTCACGTTTTTGGCGTGTCTCAATTTTAAATTCATTATAACGTGACAATACTTGTTCACGTCTTTCTTGAATATCTTCAACAGTTTCGAGGATTTTAACCTCTTTAGGAGTAAAATTCTCCATGGTCGTTCGTTAGTAATAAATTAATTTCCGTTCAAAAGTAAAATTCTATAAATCGATTTGTCTGCAAATAAGAGAAAAATAGACAAATTTTGTAAAAAAAAGAATAAATAAAGCGAAAAGAACGAAAATTATTTTTTAATATACAAATTATTACCAGAAATTGCTCTCGTTTATGTAATACTGTCACTTTTTTCGCTTTTATATTCGTTTTTGGTTAAAACCTAAAAGAAAAGAATAAAATAAAATTCAAATATTAAATCAGAACGACAATGAAATCCAATTAGTCCATTACTGATAATGTACTCCGTCGCTGAAAAGAATGTGTGATATACAGAAAAATTTTAGTTGATTTGTTTTAAGCCTGTGATTACATAATATTTACTATAAGTCACAGAAGACTAAGCATATGTATGAGAGAGAATGGCAAAAAAGAGACACATTTAAAATTGTTTATTCTAATAGAAATAAAATTTACTCGTGTTTTTACCGCACCCTAATTAAATTTTTTTACCCCTCTACTCAATTGGCTTAAAGAAAAAAGAATGAACACATATATTTTTTAATTTTTGTATGTTGTCATTCTTTAGGGAACTATAAATGAAGGGGTTTGTATGAGGTATGCTAAATGAAGACATGACACACTCAAATTCTTTTGATTAAGTGAAAAAACGTTATTAAAAAACAAACACTTGATAACTTTAGCAAAATATCAGTTAAAAAATATTCTTATCTATTTGCAGCTATGCTTTAAATTGATAAAAACAAAATACTTTTTGCTACCATGTAATTGTTATTTTTTTCTTAAGAATTCAAAACTTTAAAATTAATATTTTGGTTTTAAATTAAAATTTTATAAAGTTTTACATTTTATCTGTAATCGATAGCTTTATGAAGGTTAATATGTTTGTTGTAAGTGTATATATTAAAGAATGACTGATGTCATTAAATATGTTGCCTGAGTCATTTTTGTTTATTAGCCCAGAATATTAGAATTCAAATTTGTATAATACACACCTTACATCATCTTATATTAACGATTTTCTACTGACCTAAATAAATTATAATGTATTTTGTAAATATTATTCTAAAATAATTATTATCAAACTTTGATTTAGCATTTTCAATAAAATAAAACAATTAAATTAATGTTTGAATTTTTAACGTTATAGTGATTCCTATATTTCCCGGAAAATCAGAAATTTTTAATTCCTAAATACCAGTGATGCTAGAAAATTTTCATTGAATTTGATAATATTTATTAATAATAATAAATTTCTGAATCATCATAAATTTTAATTATTTTTTCTGTTAATTTGTTAATTAATATTTTTTATATTAATTTGCGGCATCTAAAACGTTTTCCCGTTTTGACGGGAAATTAATTACATATAACATCTAATTTTATAAAAAAAAGAACGCATTTAAAAGAAAATAAAATTTAACTTGTAGTGAATGAAAAATCTTACCAACCTCAACAGCGAACGCCTTTATGACAAATCTCTTTCATTTAGCCTTAAGACTAAATATGTAATCCATAATTAGTGTTAGTGCTAGATGAAGTAAAAATTTAAACATCAGCTGTGATTTGTATACAAGGTTTACTTAAACAGACAGACAACCAGCTAAATAGTTCTAAAATTAAATTGAAAATTCTCACGCCATAATCACTCATCAATTGATGTTATCCTCAATATTATCTAACAAATATAATTTAACATCTTTCGGAAAATACTTTCGCTAAAATTAATATTTCTCAAATAGCCACAATGGAAATAAAACGATTTCATATAAAATTCTTAAATATTATAATAAAATTTTATTCATATTAAGAAAAAAAAAGAATAAAATAAAACATACGTTTAACAATAGTCAATTAATAAGTAAGTATATTAAAAAATAAAAACATTTCAAAATATTAAGAACATTTAACATCTTTTGATAAATCATCCAACAGAGTCAACAATAAATTCGTTTGTTCAGTAGTAAACTTTTCATCGTCATTAACATTTTTAGTATCAGTCAAATTTCTAACATTTATTTGTTCAACTGAAGCTGTTGATTCGGCAATTATCTTTAATAAATTCTGAATTTCTTTCAATTCATTTGGTTGCCATTGATGTTGCAGAATATTTACAAATAATTTACCAATATAATTTATCGTTAAAACTTCCTTTTTAACCATAACAATAATCAAATAACCCAGTTTGTTAAAAGAAGTTACATTAGTACACAGAGATTCTAAGTAGGCTATATTAAGTAAAGCATCATAAATACAAATCCCAGATGAGTTGAAACTTTCTAAAGCTTTCAACATATTGTTATGCAACCAAATTTGACAAGCAACATTTATAAGTTCATCTGAAAGTTGTGTTTGATGTCTAGCTATTATGTGTTGTAATAATTGTAATATCCCTGATCCTAGTAAATGATAAAGAAAGGAAGGTAATTCATTTTCAAATGATCTTATCATTTTGTTGAAAAGTTCAATTAAAGGTTTGGAATCTGTAAAACGTTCAACTCTTATAGAGGTACAATGTAACCAGTATTGTAATTCATCGATAATATCAGAAACACTTGGTGTCTCTTTAGTTATGATTAGTTGAGTAGAGCTTAATTGTACTTTATTTTTATTGGCACTACAAATTTTATTGGCCATTTCTTGGAGATTGGCGCAGAAGAAACTGTCTTGCATAATGTTGGCATAGAACCATTGAGATATTTTTATATTGGTTTCCTTTTCAATTATCATAAAATAAGTATTCTTTAAAATTGCAGACGTCTCCTCTGGCAGCAGACTATCTAAGCAATTATTTATACGCGTCTTTAACATTTTGGGTATGGAATCATTCCATTCTGTTTTAACTTGAGTGTATGCTTCACTATATATATTTTTAATGCTATTGTAGACTGTATGATAATCAAATGACGTAATTTGATTGACCAAATTATCAGCATTTGCCTTGGCAGGCAACAGAATTTTATGTTGTCCATCTTTGACTACACACTTATAACATCTTTCAGTGCAAAATTTAATGATATGACGTGTAGATGAGTTTTGAGAATGAAGGAATGCTTTTATTAAAGAGTTTTGAACTTGAGAAGGGTGATTTTTTTGACTTTTTCCAGAATTTTCACCATTTTCAACCTCCTCTGTTCTTGGAAGCTCAGCAATACGCGTTGTTATATGACGATAACGTCCTGTTCTAGATGCGTTTTTAGTTTGGGCGTATTTGGCCGGCATTATAGATACACGAAATTCAGCCAAAAATGGACATGCTATGGGAAGAAGGGATTCCAAATAGGCGTTTAAATTTGAGTTATCAACTTTATTAAGGTGATATCTCAATTTTTGTTTTATAAATTCTAATTCATTGTTCGTTAATTGGGACTTGTGACCATTTAATGTGGCTCTGTATTTATAATATTGCTCGGCTATAAATTGTTTTGAGTCAAATAACCATCCTAAACAAAGGTTAATTATAAACAATGAAGTTGGGCAAAAGGCTTTAGAATTACCTTGGCCTAAATAAGTATATAAAGCATACATGAGTTTTAAGGTTTTCATATGATTTTCCAATTGTAAGGTTACATTATCCAACATGGCCAAATATTGAACTAACCATGGTATGGCAATTAAAAGTTTACTCTGTTCGATAGCCTGTTCCAGTACTATGCAAACATCAAAGGAAGCTTGCATTAATGAACGCAATCTCAATTGATTCTTTTCTACTTGGGCTGGCATTGTATTGCAGGTTATAACATTGTAAGGCAATGAAATGGTAAAACCCAAAAATTTTGCTAATACCAGCATTGAATTTAAAATATCTGGTCTAACTACAACATTATCACTAGGAGAACATTCGATCAATGAGTCATTTTGTTCGTCTGCATTGTTATCTGCTTTACTTATGTCAATTTGATCCAATGAAGATTCATTTTGTGTTGTTAGTTCGGTATATAATTCCATTTTCAGTTGTTCAGCAAAGGCCAAAGAACGTGCTTCCAAAATAAAATCTCTAAAAAATGCTTCGGTACGTGGAAACTGATAGTCTACACTAAATTGACTGGGTGCAATTAAACGTTGTGTTAGTTTAGAAAACTTTTGTAAATCAACATCTAAACCAATTTCTTCGGGTGAGGTAGCATTGGAAACTGAAATCAACAATTGGGATACAAATAATTTAGCCAAATGAGCCATATTAATGCAATTCTCCGAAATATTAAATATTTCTTTGATTTTAGGTGTAATTTCTACGGAAAATTTCCACATAGGATTGAGATGATGTGATTCCCAAATCTTTAAACATTTGTAAAACAAATCTCTTTGGGCACGAAAATTCGCGAACTCTTGATTGGAAGTAAAGTGATCTCTGGAATCGTGTTCGTGTTGAAAATACACATTGTTACAGGGTTTACTGTCAAAGTATACAGATGTATCACAAAATGGTTTCTCAGCTATCAATTGTTGTTTTCTTTGATAGCTATCTAACAAATATGATTTTACATTTTCGGGTAGATAGGAAAAACGTTCGCTAATCAAGACTACACCCAATGATTTAGAATCTAAAGATCCTAAAGATTGTTTTTCATGAGATAAACTTAATAAAGCAAAATACACAGCGTTGGGTAAATGTTCCAGACATGCCAAACCTTCCTCATCTTCAATATTCAATTTCAATTGCTCCAAATTATTACAAGCTTCAGTTAAATTATGATTAGATGGGCTGGCAGCATTGAGTAGATTCAATAGAAAAGATAATTCATTTAAAATATTTGTAGTTAAATTTAAATCAATAATTAGAGAATATATTTCAGCTAAACGTTTAAGTACTTCATTATTTTCCACTTTTTTTAATTCGATAGAAATTTCTTCCGACTTAGTCTCTTTAGATGGTGTGCTAGTTGTCATGGTATCAGCCATTGTGGGCATTAGGGGCAAAGAAACATTCTTTATTTCTTTAGTTATTTCGCTGGCATTTAAAACCAATGATTTACGTGCCGCTAAGATAGCACATTGGTCTTTATCCTCCAGTTCAGTATTAGGTATTTTGAGTATATTATTTTCATTGCTAAAAGAACTTTCACCCGCAAATATAGATGAATTATTGTTGGACTCAACTTTTTTATTTATACTAATGGGTTGCAAACGTTTTTTCGGTTTTTCAATTTGACCCTTTTGACCGCTCTGTTGTTGCTGCTGTTGATTTGCTGTGGGAGTTGTTTTCTTTTTATTGGAACGACTATGCGAAGATGTATTGATAACTAGAAAATCTCCCAAACATAAACTGGAAGTAGCACTTTTGTTTGCCGAGCCCGGCGTGGTCGAAAGTCTACGAGAATTTTTGGAAACATTACGTCTAACCGGTGTTGAAGTAGAGTTATTATGCTGAGAAGAACTTAAACGATCCGTAGAAGTGCCTATTCTAGGTGTTGTGGCAAATGAATCGTATTCATTATAAGAAAAATTCTTTAAATGACTATTTTTTGAAGCATTATTTTCATTTGGCGTTGAGGTATTCTGTTGCGATACATCCAATAACAAACGTTTAGCTGTAGTAGATTCTTCCCTATTAGTTGGTTTTAAACTTCTTACGGGCGTTTGACATTTTGGTGTCTCTGTGCCAGTTGTGCTTTTCAAATGTACTTCGGTATATTGTCTAAGCGTATTCAAAAAGTAAACGGCAAACTCTTCTAAAGTGCAGACATTTGTAGTTGCACCTGTAGTTTTAATAGCAAATTGTTTTAGGAACCACTGGCGATATTCTTCATTTTTCTCTTCAACTTTATGGTTTATTAAGCATTTAAGCTTTTCCTCTATAGAATTTGACATTCTTTCAATTTATTTATTTGGGGCGAAACTGAGTTTTGCTTCATCCAACTTGCATTACTCCTTTACAACTACCGTTAGACTTCGAATCTGAAACGGAAGATGATAAAAGAGAATGGTTGGTTGGCATATAATGGCGAGAGATCTTTTGAAGATTCTTATGATTGTCTTATTATAATTTGGCTCATATACACACATCATTTTTTTTATTTCGTTTGTTTAACTAAAAAATCTACAACAGACTGAAAAAGTTTTGGTACTGTGATAGTAGAGTTTAAATTAACGTTTTTTATTGATTACATTATACCATTTTAAATTCAAGTTTATCTAAATATAATAATAGTTAACTACAACAAATAAATTATTAGTATGTAATTTATTGACAGTACAGATAGATAATGGCTTTTAGATACAATAAAAGTATGTATTTTACAACTTTAATATAAATTTGTTGTTTAAATGGTTAATTAACAAAAGAACATTTTAAATTTAAAACTCTTTTTATGATACCTCGAAAACCAAGCCTACATATAATTTCAAAATACGAGAAAGTCATATAAACAAAGTATAAAAATGCATACAACTAAATATCTCAGCTATTAACAATTTCCGCATTATAAAATTAATTATATTAAAAATAAACTAGTTCTTTTAACTAGTGCGATTTGAGAAGAATGAGAACATCAAAAAAGATACATTAATTAATTCAATTAATAAATATGAAAAAATAACTGATCCAATTTTAAGTATTTTAATATTAAAACCGCAGACAATAACATATTATTAAGTAATACTTTTTTCAATGGTGAATTACTCTCTTTCTCTCCACTACCCCAATTACCCCGAGAGGTTTAAATAATAAAAAATATAATAACAGAAAATACTTATCAAAATAGCAAAATGACGTAATTCTTTAAACATGGAGAATATTGTACATAAAAAGCAAACAAATAAAAAAAACATACAAAACACACACACATTTCCACTAACAACAAACAGAAACAACTAATGTGTGTGAGTCTATAAAAAAAACGATTTCAAAACAAGAGTTAAACGAAAGAGCTAAACTCACATAACCTTAGGGAAGAAATTGTTGCAGAACACGAACAAACAAATTGAATCATATGGAAAACATATTAAAGTGGTGAAAGATAAATCAGGTGGAAATTAAAAATTAGTTTTCTTAGAAAAATGAAAGTACTTAAAAAAATGCACTCATCACTCTCTATCTTTGAAATAAGAATTTCTCTAGTCGGCCAACCCATCTATTTTATTCCCTACAATACACATTGTTTTCTAAAGTGTCTTAAGAGGGATTCACCTAAAAGCATTTTATTTACATAAATCATGATTTTGCAAAGTTAATCTTAAGAGTTCCACTTACGATGGTATGAAAAAAGGTTATATATGAAAATATAATAATTCTAATTCGATTTTAGTTCAGTTTTTGATTGCACTAGTTCAATTTTATTTTCGTTTAAGTTCAGTTTTTATGCGGTTATAGATCAGATCTAGGTTATTCTATCAGTTGTAAATCAGTTTTAGTTTATTCCTAACTTATATTTCTGCTAATTTAATGTAATTCGTATTCCTAATGTCAGATAAAAACAAAATTGAGGTAAAATGTTAGAAGCAATGTGAGTTCTGAATTGGACACATATCTTACGAAATACGTATTTAGCAATACGTCCTGGGAAAATACTTGCATGAATGCAATGTGTAAAATTTTTCATATTTTTTAATAAAACTTTACTGAATTCAATAGACTTTGTTCTTGTACCAATGTTGTTTGTGACAAATTTAAGCAAAAAAAAAATCATAAATAAATTGCGAAATATATTCACATGTTCTTAAATGTTCACACCGATCCTGAGCAATTTCAATAGGATTTCGATTTGTACCAAAAAAAAGTCTCAATACCAAATTTCATCAATATATCTTTAAAATTGCAAAGTAATACTGAAACCGAACGTATAAGTTGTTGCCCGATGACATTTTCGTATGTTGCAATCTTTTACTCAAAGACATTACGTCCACACCGCATCTGATGGTGTAGGGTATCATATACACTAGTCATTTATTTGTTTCATCAAACTCATTTGAATTTTATTTTTCTCAATTTCTATCTTAAATATTTTAGCTAAAAATAGATTACATATTCAGTTAGTAAACAAAATGTTTTTGTATACTGTAGCAAAGCAACAAATTCAATTAAAATTAGACAAATTAAAATGAAACAAATACAATGTATATGTTTAATACTTTCAATACTATTTGTTCATAAATTAAACAAACTACATACATCATGTAAATGAAAATAAGGCAACAAAAATATACAAATAAAACAATTGTAAAAAATAGAAGTTGTAAAAATGACATACATATAAAGAAGTCACAAGTGTAAGAAGGAAAGAGAAAAAATATTAAATTGAAATGAGCACAACACCTTCTTCTTCTGTTTTCAAATCAATACGCACCACGAACGGATGACGTCGTTTTTTCTCACTCATACACACACATTCACACTAAAAAAAACTTTCTTCCAGACAATTTACTTTTTTTAATAGGACTTTTTCCACAAATACAGAATTTTTCAGAGAAAAATATTATAAATCCTAATAGATTTTTTAATATTGCAAGAAAATTTGCTATTTTATTTAGCTTTTATCAATCAAAATAAACAAATTTTAATGAATTTTCTATTTAATTAAGGGTGTGGCGAGGTGGTTCCAAATTTTTCTTATTGATTTTTCACTTTTATTTCCTCAGGATTATTCTGTTATGTAAATGGTCAAATGCTTTTTGCAATTAATAAAACACTTACACTTTTCTTATAACTTTAAATATTTCTTTTCTATATTATTAAAATTCTTTTTTTCTATATAGTATTGTTAATAGTTTTACTAAACTTTTATTTTCACGTCCGACCGTATCAAGAGCAAAATACAAAATGGTGACCTATGTCAAATAGAGTTGCTATAGTTGTTGGGTAATTGAGTACTATTTGATTACTTACCATGAATTACTTTACTTTTTTTAAATAAAAATTAATAACATATTATTTTAATTATTAAAAATTAATACATTTATTTTTACTATAACTTTAATAACGATTTAATAAAAACATATATATGTATTTTGCAAAAAGTTAATAGTATTCATCATAGTTTTTAAATAAAAAAATTTTAAAAATCTCAAACTTCCATAACTAAGTACTCGGTCCTTCATTGATTAGTTGGCAACACTATGTAAAATTTATTGTCAGTGTTGTTTATATGTAAAAATATTAGACAAAGTCTCTATCAAATATATTGTATAAAGTGATTTTTTAATTTAGTCTACATAATTTTGGAAATAAGCAATTGCTGTTTGTTTTCAATGTTATTTGATACAAACTGAAAACTTTCAGTTTTAGCAAATAGGAATCGATTGGAATAAATTTACATTTTATTGCTATCCATTTTAATATCATTATTTTTCTGTTAAAAATACTATCTTTAGGCAACATAATGGTACAATCTTAAGTAGAAGAGCCTCTTATTTAAAAAATAGATTATTTTTATTTCCATCAATATTATTAGTTTTTTTTTTTATCGAAATAGAAAAAAGTGGATATATTTTTCATAAATGTTTAAAATTATTTTGAACTTTTTATATCTCTGGTGAAAAAAATTTTATTACTTTTTAAAAGTCTATACATATTTGACTATAATTCAAATATAATGCAATAATTATTCCGGTATAATATTATTCACAAATTTGTTGCCGTTACTTAAGGACTACAACTGCACCAATGTTAATAAAATAACAAATACGGAAAAAATAAAATGTCTTTATGTCTTCGAAATTCCCAAAAAAATCCTTATATCACCATAAACATTTATTTTCTCATAAAGCACAGATTTATAACACAAAATTTGTTTTTATTTTTGGAATGGACAAATATCAAAAAGCACAAATCATAATAACAGAACCAATTAAAAAATATGTTTTTCGTTATAATAAATTAAGAAGCGATTTTTCTATGAAAATATATGCTGAAATTGAAACGGTTGTAACTTAAAACTGCAATTATTTTCCCACAGTGTAAAACAATTTGAAAATTAACTCTGATGTTGATTTAAAGCAAAAATTAATTAAATATATTTATTATAGATAAGTCGACCCAAATTTGAATTATCCAGAGAAAGGCAACTCTGCTTCATTGTTTGTTGGCAATTCTATTTGTAACATCTGGCAGCGTAAGTCTAATTTGTTATTTTTTTTTAGCAACAAAAACGTCTTTGTTTTGATTTTGTTTCGGAAAGTAGATAATTCGGTGGACGATAGAGTATTATGGATAAATTAGCTAATCAAATTGGTTATTTAGTGTTAAAAGAAGATGGAGCTGTCATTGAATCTGGTGGTGAATTGCAAAATGATGAAAGAAGTGCCAATATCTTTCTGGATTTCATAAATCTAACTGAAAGGTTTGTCCCCCTGCAACAGCAACACCCTTTAAAAAATGATTTAACTTTATTTTTTCTTTTTACTTCTTTTTAGTGTCGATGAAAACTTTATGCCAAACAACGGCTGTGAACGTATATCTATCGTATACGAGGATCACAGTTACAACATATGCATGTCGAACAGAAAAATTTACATAGTTAAACTGCGTAATGGCTCGGCAGGCATTAAGGGTATGACAAGTGGTGGTGGGGGAGGAGGAGGTACTGTATCGTCTGGTAATGTTTTAGCAAGTAATGGCGTTTTCGTGGAGTCTGATGGTACACTAGGCCCAACGGCAGCGTTAACTTGAGAATCCTCAAGCGCTGTCTGTTGCGCTTTCTGCGCCCATAGCTTTCGACAGCGCAGTCCCACGGACAGTGCTTGCAACCCAGCCCAGGATCGAGCTAGACGTTTTAATTGGAAAACTCCATTTATTTATTTAATTATATTGTTTATTTGTCAGCGAATACACCATCTTTAGTTTCTTGTTCAAAAATGCGTTCTGCTTCCTTTGTAACATCCAACAATGTAGCCTTTTGACTAAAAATGACTACGAAACGTTGACGCCAATTGAAACGCCTTTTGACTATCCAAAAGTCGTCAGTGGACTTGATCATAATTTCTTCATAGCTAGTTTTATCCTCATCCCTTTGAGGCTTTTCAACCTCATTGTCTGTAGAATTAAATAAATCGGCAATTAGATTGGTGACATTTTGGGGCAAAGGTTTTCTATGTTGAGAATCTTCATCGTACAAATTACTGCTTAACTTAAGACTTTGATCGTTAAGGAATAAATATTTCGGTGACATGTACTCTGCATTACCAGTGCAATCCATAGCAGAGTTTGCTGCTGGCTTTGCAGAACCGGATTGCTTTGATAAATAGTCTTCTATATCTCTGGCTAATATATATAGCTGAGAATTTATAGCATAACACAATTCGTCTAGTAATTGCGAATTTAATTGTACTGACTGCTTGAAAAATAGACACAACAAAGCATTATTTGAGGAAAACGGCAACATATTGTAGGGTACCACTTGATCATTTGTTTTTAAATATATGTTATGACTATTTAGTGGAGCATTAGACATAGGATCACGTTGTGTTATAGCAATATTCTCAAATATATATTGGTACAGGGTAAATAAATTACACGAGTTCAGTTTACCGCCTCTAAAAAAAAATAGAATTGGATGTAAATGTTCGATTTGTTTTCTTATTTTAAGTTTTACTTACACTACTACAAATTCCTTGTAAAGAAATATTGCATCTGTTATACTGGAAAAGATGGACTTTAAAGAGTCTATAAAATTATGGACACGTAGAAATAGCAATTTAGCGAGTGGCAAATATTGCAAGGAATTCATAAATTCGATTATGTCATTGGCAGGTAATTTCAAGGAGTTGATATACTGATAGAAAAGAATAATATTAAATTGATATATAAAATACATGAATACAAAACTCACAGAAAGTTTTATTAGCTTTATTCAGGGTAATTTTTTACTAAAATTACCTATTAAAAAATATCTCCAATTTTTTAATTACCTACCTTATAAAAAAATGTCTCCAATTTTTGGATTAAATAATCACGAGCTATTTCCTTATTATCGGAATGCTGCTCCAATACCATTTGGAATGTACCCTCTTCTAAACAAAAACGATTATAACTTTGTATAAGCAAGCGTCTATAAATGGCATCATGTAATTCGTATTTGTGATATTCGCCATACTCCACACCATCTTTCGAATGTATTTCCTTGGGAACGTTTAGAACCAAAACAAGCCAAAAGTTGGTTTCTGGTTGATACAATAATTGGGTGGTTTTTTCCGTGTGAATAACTTCACATTCTCCAGGTTTATCGGTAAAGGAACTAAAGAAAAGAAACAATTAAATTAATTCAAATAGCCGCGTTGGATTTACTTACTCCGTAAACGCTGTAAAGGCTTGACTTAATCCAACGTCACGAATTTTGGCATTAATGTCTATGTCTTTCGGATAGTAAAACAAGATTTTTTCTTTCTCCTTTTGTCGAATGAAAACAAAGACTGTAAGTAAATCTGAAATCCAATTAATAGGGCGTTTACTTACCTGACCCTCCTTCTGACCATAGGTACTGTTGAAGATATAGAAACTTCTAATGCTGACTTCAACTTTACGTGGTAAATGATGCATTTTTACTGTGTTTGTTATAAAGACAAATATAATTTTAATTACTTTTCAATTTTTCAAATAAATATTTTGTTTTTGCAAACATGTACACACAAACACAGTGAAAAATCAAAACAAAGTTTCAGCTGTTTACATCATTGCCAGCTTAAAAAACACGTTTCCCTTGTCATTACTAATATAAGGTTGGCAATGCGTTAACAATGATTTTGGTTCGTACTTCAAATTGAAATATTTCCGTTGTAAATAAAATTCAATTTACGAAGATTTAGGTGTTTCTTGAAGGTAAGTTTAGAACGTTACCAAGATTCTGGTATACAGATATGGATTTGTATATAAGTGTTAAGCAAAAATTATCTAGGATGCGTGGAGGAAACTCCTTGACAAATTTATAAAATTTTGATTTTTTATTATTGACTTTTTCCAAAAATCTCCTTTTCAATAAAAATTTAGATTTTAAATAAAATAGATAAAAATATGGCTCAATTCTAAATGTATCGATTTTTCTAATTAATTATATATTTCTTGGAAATATATTCATTTTCCCATATGGTGAAAGCTTTGCGAAGCTCCTTCTCTTTGTCATATTTTTTTTTATAAAAACACTAAATTATTTACATTATATTTTTTATAAAAATATTGATTATTTGTTAAAAAAAAATCTTCTTTTTTTTATATAAAAATATTTTTTGTTAATTATGTTTTTATTACAAAAATTCACCTAGATTCGTAAAATTTCAATTTTGTACTTACACAACTTTCTTAAATTTAAACAAGGCGACATTTTATTTAAAATATTGAATACATGAAATTCTTAAAATTTTCAAAACCTAATAAAATAAATGAATGCCAGGAACACACAAATTTAAGTAAAGAAATAAAGCAACTTTTATAAATTTCAAGTATTATCTGACATCATTTTCAATGAAAATTCGTTGTCTACGTTGGTTTTCCTTTTAAATGTAGTAAAGATTATTGCCTTTTTAAGCATATTGCGCCCTAAATATGAAA
>JACGTJ010007233.1:0-33265 GCA_014858695.1 Chrysomya rufifacies | reverse complement strand
TAGTTCAGTTCTAGTTCAGTTCTAGTTAAGTTCCATTTCCGGTTCAGTTCCCTTTTAATTCAAGTTCAGTTTTATTTCAGTTATGTTTCTATTATTTCATCCTTCCCTTTGTATTTTGTCATTCTATTTAATGACATCGTTGATGTCAGTCTAGCCGTTAAATATAAAAATTTGTTGAGAAATGACTAAAGCTGTCAGTGGTGGTAATTGCTTTGCTTAATTGTCTTAACTTGTTTAATAAACAAATTAATTGAGTGTTTTAGAAATTCTAAGAATTAACTTGAAAAGATTGTTTTTGCTCATAATTTCTTTAATATTTTTGTTTAAATATAAACAAATCTTAGACTAAAGCTGTTGTAAGATTAAATTTAAAATAAGCTTTTATTAGAGAATGTTTATAAATATCAAAGGAATTTATATTTTTATGAAAGTATTGTTTGCTATAGTTTTTTAATAAAATTACATTTTATCTTACTTTTTTTAACTTTTACTCCTACAAAATTTACTGTCATATGTAAATTATAGTAGTTGTAAACTTCATGTTTACATTTACATATGTTTACAATTACATTTACACTTTTATAGACAAAAAGTGTGTGAGTGAGTGAGTATGAGAAAAAGAACAAGAAAACTGTTACTATTAGTATTTGTATTAGTTTAACAAGACAGAAGTCTATTTATTATAGGAAAAACAAGTACAAACCCATTCTGGCAAACTTATATATTTAGACACATAAAAAACTTTTCAGAATTGACTAAAATGACAAAAAGAGATAAAACATTTTTTCTTGCTTTGTCAAAGCAAAAGTTGCATGTTAGTAAATATATCAAAATAGACAGAGGTGGCCATTCCAAGTTGTTAAGGATTTAGAATTCAAGGCAGTAATCAATTGACTAATGTTTTATTTAATATCTTGATATAAGACATTTGAAATTGTATTGTTTTAAGTTAGATTTCAATTTAATTAAAAATTGTAGCTTAATTTTTTGAGGCGAGTTAAGTTGCTCATATTTGTTTTCTCTTTTGTTCTAAAAAATTATTGTAAATATTTCAACTTGAAGAAACTGTGAGACTTTTACAGTATTTGTTTATTATTTTAGTGACATATTACCATATTACACATACATATGCACTTATTTATTTTATGCTTTCACACACAGCAATAAGTACTTAAAGTCATATGAAAGTTTTTATTTTACTTTTGTGTTTTTTGTCATTTACATGTGTGTACGTTAGATACATATGTACTTTAACAATGTATGTGTTTTTCTAGCTTAGAATAAAAAAAAAGAAAAAAACTTTTCAGCTTAAACTTTTTTACCTCGCACATTTGCAACTGCTTATCTTTAAATATGCGAAATTGTTTTTCTCGTTGTTGTTCAAAAACCACATTTGAATATTTAGCTGACAAAAGTAGCAGTTAAGTCATAACTTTGTTGTATCCATCATCTATAAATTGGGGGAGATATATTGGGTTCAGTCATTCCTTTTACAGCATGTTCAAATATTCGTATACCTATTATGGGGACTAGAACTGAACTAGAATTGAACTAGAACTGAACTAGGACTGAACTAGAATTGAACTAGAATTGAACTAGAACTGAACTAGATCTGAACTATTTTATTTCACTTCATTTATAAAAAAAGGCAAGAAATTTGTTTTTAATATTTTAAACATTCTCTGCCAACCAATGTAAGTAAATACCAAAAATCTTATAAGATTATTGTCATCTCTTTAAGTTTATTGTATTTTGTGGTTTTCCAATTAAAAAATTATTAAAAACCTATAATAATACAAAAAATTTACAGAAAATCCATAATTCATAAAACTTACCAGACTATAGAAATTATAAAAAATAAATACAAAAAAATTAATAATGATTAATGGTTATAAAATATTATGAATAGGTGTGGATGTTTAACAACTTTATTATATTCTTTTACAAAAATAATATATGGTCAAGTGATTTATATAAAATAAAAAAAGAATCATATAGTAAAAGACTATTTTGTCTATGCTTAACATAATTTTGTAGCTTTAGTTGTTATAATGGTTTTATTGTTTAAAACAGACACACGTTTTAAAAATTGTTTATTGTCTATTTATTTTGTAAAAGTATTTTACAACTACACACCTTAACATTATCCGGCAAGCAAACAAATTAAATCAATTTCCAATATGGCTATAAATTGCTATCAAACCCAGTAAATAGCAATGGCAACAACAAAGATATTGAAAATAAAAAGATATTTCAATAATGGATTTTAGTTTAACGAAATTAAACGTAATGTCAGGACAATCTCATTTGACAAGGGTAGACCCAAAATTAAAATAAAAATTCAAAAAAAAAAAAAAAAATAAATAAAAATCACTCGTATTATATGTGAAGACGACAGTTTAGCCTAGAATATTTCATTATATTTATAGAAAAAGATCCAGCACAATTAGTTTAAAAATGTAGCCAATTCTTTCCAAAATATGTTGCAGAGCTATTGTTATACTCGTTTTAATAACATAAACGTTGATTTTAAAAGCTTAACTCACTTAATGTATTTATTTTACATTAGCGCTATTTTAATATATACCAGACCTAAGCTTTATTTTTTTCTCTTCATTTTTTTGTTGTAGATAGGATTAGAAAGCATTTGTCTAAATAATGGCCCTGTGCCTAGGTTTTGCTAGCAAGTGGTGGTTTGTATGTATATTTATAGGCTTAAAAGCTTAACTTGGTTGAAATTTTTTCTTAATATAGTAAATAGATTGTCAATAGCCAAATCGAGTTGTTACTTTTTTTTCGTAGTGGGTGGGTGGAGGATAAAATACGTAATTTACATATTAAAATTAAGGATTTTGGGGGTTTCATGTATAAGTATAAACTAAAAGAGTATGTTTTTAATGTTTAAGTCCACAAGTAATAAAACGGATTCACAAACACTTAAATTCTGGAAAACTTTATATTACCATAGATGGAGAGTTTATGCTTATGTATGTAACAAAGAGAAAAGAAATACCCAAACACTAAACTGTATGTATATAGAAACACTGTCTAAATCGATTTAACGATGTAGACATGTAAACGGTTCTTGCGCAAACTACAGATCGCAGTTCAAGCTATTGTCTTAAAATTTGTCACTGATTATCATTTTGTCTAAAGGACGAAGCCTATTCATATTCAGACCATTTTTTCTCCTAGCCCTCAAATAAATAACCTCCCGTAATGGAGAATAATGCCTAAAGCAACCCTTAATATAAGTATAATTGATTGAAATCCCGTACACATTATTTGTTTCTAGCCCCTCATATAAAAGTTTTCCCAGAATGAGTTTTTTACAGCGAAAAAATACTAAAATAGCCTTAGTTTTTTAGATATCGCACAGGTTATTTTTTTGGTTTCAGTGACGAAGTCTATTAAAATTAGTCATGATCATTCCATTATTTTTCATAGTCCCCATAAAACAAAAGTTACCCCGGAAAGGAGAAAGCTTTTGTTCCAAAGAGAAGGATTGTTTTTTTCCAGAGAAAAGGATTGGACATCGACTTGAGCGTTGACAGAAACTGATAGATGGATTCATAGAACTTTCAAAGCGACGTTTAATATGATAGACATAGACAGACATAAAACTGGGTAATATTTTTACTTGTTGATTTAATACACAAAGTTGGCTAGAGTAAAAAATAGAAGTCAGTAAATATTTCCTAACTCACTACAAAAAATTGCATCTTATGTAGCAATATCGTTAGGGACAGGAAGCAAGAAATTGTGAACGAGAGATTCTTTTTTTTATAAGCTAGAGGGAAGCACTCAGAGAATCCAGCTCTACTATCTTTCCCCATGAATTTTATATGGCGAATTCCTACTTTAAAGCTATATTCAATGCTGCATATTCCTTAAGTAGAGAAAAGTGTAAGCAAGTAATTTGCGAGACCTCTTGCAAGTAAAAAATGTTCTTGCGAACAATTTACTGGTTTTTCCAAACAAATTCATAAATGACTCAAAATCCGCAATGCTTTGCAAGGCACAATTATTTATAGCGATAAATTCCCTTTTAATTTAAATTAAAAATTACTTAAATTTTAGTTCCCTTCAACAATATAACTAAAACTTTTGAGAATCTTAATAATGATATTTCTTCATTTTAAAATCTTTAGCTAAATATGACAATCTTTAAAAAATCCTTTTTACATTTTATATTCCAATTAATTAATTCATTAAAAAATACATACCAAACATAGATTTAACAAAAGTTTTTAATTGAAATTAAGTACAAACCTGAAAAGATAAATAAACATTAATTAAAATTATTAATTAAGCAAAATTTAAATTGGAATATTTAATATATATTGTACATATATGTATAGGTAATTATATACAGCTACTTATGCAATTGTTACATAATCAAATTAAATAAATATTACATAACTAAACCAATTATAATAAATAATAGTTACAAACATATGTATGTATGTATTTAATAGTAAATATATTAACACGATAAACAACATAATCAGTTTTATTGATTTTTCATTAAGAAAAAAAGAAAAAAATATGTAGGTTAAAATGCAAACAATATTTTTGTTTAATTTGTTAATTTCTTTTTTAGTAGATAAATAAGAAATATTGTGTATTTAAACTTAACAATACATATGCAAAATATAAATATATACAAATTTGGAGTATATGTATAATACACTTACTTATACATACATAAGTATAAAATCTGTTTTAAAGTTTCTGGCATTATATTGAAAATTCTTTACAAATGTTAATGTAAATAAACGTATGAATATTTTCTTATTAAACGGATCTTTGGTATTTCCTTCCTTTTTACATTTTCCATTCTTTCATTCATTCATTTTCCATATATTCATTCAATCATTCAGCTGTATATATTGATAATTTATATATAGAAAATGTCTGATATTCATATACCAGTTATAAAAAAAAAATCATTCAATATAAAAATCTTTATTATATTAAATGTATTTTTTTTAATATAAAGAAGCAGTATTGTATAGAGTAAATATATTTATTATATTCAGTCTTCTAAAAAAAAATCCTTTTTATACCCACCATCAAAAAATGATGGGTGATATATTGGGTTTGTCATTCCGTTTGCAACATGTTAAAATATTCGTCTAAGACCCCAATATGTATATATATTCTGGGTCCTTGTAAGATTCTAAATCGATCGAACGGAATGAGCTGGTTTAGTTTGGTATTAAAAATGGGAAAATTTGGAGTATAAATAAGGAAGTTATGGAACAAAAAACCAATGAAAATCTGTAATTTTGGAGCACTTTAGTCAAAATATGTCATAAATATGAAGATGAAATTTAAGGTAAATCATAATATAGTAACGAGGAACTAAGATGCGAAAATGGGCCTTTTAGGCATATTCGCCATAAATATGAAAGGAAAGAACGTGCAAAGATGAAATTTTCGACTGACTGTTCGATAAAGTCGAAGTTTGGATTTATGTGGGAACCTACCTTGATGGTCTTTTCCCACAGTGGTTTTACCACCGGGTATGTACAAGGCGCTTACCATCGCCCCCAAGTTTTTGACCATGGGTTGCCCTTGGTTTGAAGCGGAGCACTATCTAGAACTCCTTCTGATCAATGGGTCTCTGCACTCGATTGGAAAATATAACTTCGCTTCAAACTCAGCAAGAGTTCTACCACAACACACAACCACAATACTCCCCGAAGAGCCGACGTCAACAGCCAGGCTAGAACCGAAGTTCTTTGGCCTCCTGAAATCCCGTATTACCAGAGTTAAGTCTCCGTTCAGACCTCGTAGCTAAGTCTGACTACTAACAGTTGGACCCCAAATAGTCCGTGATTAGTAACCCTGTGATGCTTACACAACCCAACAACAAACATACAATAAAGACAAAGATAAGACCTATAGCCTACGGAGAACACTACAGCAAGAGAAATAGTCAAATGCACCTTTAAAGTCCACAAATATGCCTAAGACATATTTGCCAGATGACTTAATAACACTCCTACAAATATGTAGACACTTCTGCCTTCTCTAAAACTAAACTGACTGTTAGATAGTAGGAATTTGTTGTATTTTGTTATATAATATGTTAGAAATATGAAATGATATCATAAGACAATAAATGTATGTGTATTTTAACATTAAACATTTTTTTTAATTAATAAAATACAAAAAATTTAAATATATTAATTAAAATCGTTTTTTCTACTTCATATATGGTTTTATTATAGCAAGGCCTTTTTCTAAATTTTATTTCATACCAAAACAGGTATCATTCAAATATACTTTAATATATTTTAATGGTGAGTATTAAAGATTCGGCCAAGCCAAACATAACATTCCTACTTGTTTTTTCATAACATTTACATTTCAATAAATGTAGTGGAAACCTAAGAGACCACCTTGTTATACTTATTGTATTGCTATTATTTTGATAAATATTCTCACTTGTTCATATTTGTTTAACGTTCTATAGAATCTTTTCCTTTTTATTTAGATTTGATTTTAAATATTTTATTTCATTTTTCTTTTTTCTTCCTCTTTGAAAATTACATATTTATTTTATTTCTTTTCATACGCCACTATTCTATACAAATTTCTTTCGTCTTCATTCAACAAATTATCAAAGTGATTTAATCATAAATAAAAGAAAAATAATAATAATATTTGTCAATGACATGATTGCATGCATATAATAAGCCATGATGAAGAAATTGTATATAAATAAAAAGAATAGCGAGTTGTATTGGATATAGTGAGAAAAAGAAAAAAAATGAAAAGCAAAATTCGTTCAATTACTCTTCTTCTATTTGATTGAATGCATTGAAAACTGATAGTTGTACTGTGAGCATTATTGTTGGCTTTAATTTGGTTCTAGTTCAGTTCTAGTTCAGTTCTAGTTCAGTTCTAGTTCCAGTTCAGTTCTAGTTCAGTACTGGTTCAGTTTTAGTTCACTTTTAGTTCAGTTTTGATTCAGTTCTAGCTCGGTTCTAGTTTAGTTTTAGTTCAGTTTTGGTTCAGTTCTAGTTCTGCTGAGTTTCAGTTCAAGCTCAATACTAAATCAATTCTAGTTTAGTTCTTCTTCTGTCCTAGTTCATTTCTAGTTCGTTTTTTATTCCGTTCTAGTTCCTTTCTATTTCCTTTAATTCAGTTCTACATCGATTTTCATTCCTAGTTTAATTTAATTGATTAAAATTCAATTTCACTTATCTGGCAACATTGTTTCTAAACATTTCTTGATTTTTTACTTAAACTTCAACAATTACCATCAAAAAAGTATAATTAATGATCTTTAATTTTTTTTAAATGAATTTAATTTATTATTGAAATCAAACAGTAGTACTATTTGTTTTTTTTTTTTTTCATATAACAAATTGCATCCAACTTTTGTCTACTGTATATGACCAAAGACCAAAACAGTCATTATTTTTTTCGTGATTCTATTGTTTTAAGCTATCAATGAAAGATTGATTGTTTAGATGGATTAAAAATATAATAAAATTTATCGAATAACAGTTAGTTATAACTACTTAAAAAAATGCTGATTTAATAGCAAACATAATAACAATATATTCTAATATTTTAAAATTATTACTAAATATTTAATAGTTTTTACACGCTTTACTGCCAATTTTGGTATGACTAAGTTAAACTTGTTTATTGGTTTTCTATTCTAATCCTATTAAACTTAGACACTAAACTTTATAACAAAAGCTTAGAATGGATGATGTGAATGTGTGAGTGTGTGTGTTTTTTTTTAAATAACTTAAATTGACGACAACATTTGAAAAGTTGTAAAGTGCAATAGTTTTTTTCCTACTATTGTCTAGTTGACCACTTGTTCATATTAAAAGAAATATTAATAAATTTATAGAAAAACATAACGTAATATATGTATGCTGCAATTTTTCATTATATACAAACAATAATTGCAGTTATTGTTAGTTTTTTGCTGTTGCTAATATTTGAAATTGACTCTTATATTATCATTATTATTATTACTATTGTTATTACAGCCTCCATTTACTTGATTGTATTACAGTTTCATTTGAAAAAAAATATATACATTTGCTTTTTTACTACAATTGATCTGTCATATTGATCATTGACAGACATGTTGTTGGAGGAAGAAAAAAAAACTTTGTATAGCTTTAGAAAAAAGCCTTCTTTATTTATTTCTTATTAACTATTGTTGAAGATAATAAATCATTTTCAGAGCTTAAGGAATATATATTTACCAGAAACAAGATTATGGGTTTGTTAACTTTATTTGTGAGAATATTTCTTGATTTTTTCTTCTCATATACTTCACGATCAGATAATTCTTGGAAAAAAAGTCGGAGAATAAAACAAAACGTCATAAATAGCAAATGAAAAATTTCAGACGTTTTATTGTTTTTAACATATTGAATATTTTAGTATTTTTTGCTAAATAAAAAGATTTCGCACAATACAAGCGTCAAAATGTCTGGCATAAAGATCAAAATCTTAACCCTTAAAACATACCGAAGGCCTATTTAGAAAGTTATATATTTAAAGAAGAAGACTTACAGAAATGTTAACAGAAATCTGAAATTTTTATAATTTAAAATTTCTATGAATTTGCAATAATGTTTATCTACAATAAAGAAATGTTGCTCAACATGTAGACATGAAACTGAGTAAGAATTTTTGTTTCATAAAAATAATATAAAAAAATGTGGCTCAACATGTCTACAGAAGTATATTGTGTATAAAGATTGTTATCTCTTTTAAAATGCACAAGAATCTAACTACTTCCGATCTATGCTAAAGTATTTCCCGGCAAATTCTTTTGTGGCATCCGTTGCAGGTAGCTTAAGTGAGAAGACACCGCCGTTATCTTCCCTGACAAGTTTGACGGACATCTCAGGAAACATGTCTGCAATCATAGTGAATCACCGTCGGAGATATGTAAAATAGAAGGCGGTGGAACTATCCAATGAGCGCGTGTTTGTTTTGGAGCAAACGACTCATTATATAAAAGTGTTATAATGAATGAAACCGAAAAAGCTAATATAAACGTATTTTAAACGTCAGAATGTGCGTTAGATTTTATTTAAAAGAAAATTATATATTAGCAACATGTTCCAAAAATAAAAATTTTTCATTCTATACTCAATTAATAAAAAATTTATAAACAAAACAAAAATAGTTTCTCTTAGCAACAAAGTTCCAAACTCATTAGCAGCAATATTTTTAGATTCTTTGTTAGATTAAAAAAAAAATACGACAAGATTATGGCAACATATTGAGTAAACAATTTCAAAACTAAAATATTACAATAAGAACAATTCCTGCCATATAACTAAAATTTTAATTGAAATTCGATATCGATATTGAAACATGTTGCTAATCACGTTTTGTGTTAAAATAACCTTAAGCAACATGTTGCATTAAAAAAAAGAATATTCAAACAAGTATGTAAAATAAAAAGAAAAAAAAAATGTCCAAAACTATTTCTCAAATTTCAGTTCTAAAACATAACAAATTAAAATTCCAATATAACCAACAACTATATACTTCTGATTAAACATTTGCTCACTCTATGACTTTGATTAGCAACAATGTTGCTAACGTTTAGATATGTATTTCAGTTGTATTTTTTCTGACTAATGTTACCATTTTAAGGTTAATTTAACTTTTACAATTTCAAATATTTTTATTCTTTTTTTCATTGTTAAAAATTTTAACTCACTATTAATTTTGTTTTTATTTTAAGCTTTTTAAACATTTTGTGCACATTTTTTTTATTATTGTTCGAAATCATTTATTTTGTTGTAGTTTAAACAATGACCGGAATTTCGATACAATATTTGTAGTTAGTGTAAAATATCGATCAGTTGCTCAAATGCATACAAATTTTTGTAAAAAACATTTTTTGGACTTTCTTTAAAAAAAAAGGCTGAACAAAAATGAAATAACTAGATTTAACAAAATGATTTATGAGGTGTGTTTAATTGATTTATTTTTTATTTTTTTTAGCAAAATTAAATTTTAATTAACATTTTTTGGTTTAGTTTAAAAGAGGAAATGTTTAAGAGATACAAAATTGCAAAAAATTTAAAGTAAATGTTATATATATTGTAAGAAATTTATAAAAACAATTAACTAAAGTTTGCTTGTTTGCATGAATCATATGCAAATTATTTACCTTTGCTGTTTCTAACTTTTCTAGGTGGTATGATTTACATTATTTTTTTTCTGTTTTCGTTCAATTTAAATTAATTAATTTTGTTTTTTTTTATACATTTATCTTTTCGATTTTCTTGTAGTTTATAATTATTATCTTTATATAGAGTTGTTTAATGTTTATGAACAAATTGTGTCAATGTTAAACAAATTCGAGGCAAAAAAAAAAAAAAAAAAAAAAAAAATGCATTAAGAAAACACAACAAAAAAAATTAAACAATTAACAAAATGTTGTTAAATAAACCTCATAAAAATCTACTTTAATTCAAATTCAGACTCATGTTGTAGAAGTTTGTACTTCTGTTTGTAGTGTGAACATGTTTATATACATGCATGATATATAATTATTAAACAGACATAATTTATTTATGAATTATTTATGATTGAAAAATCAAGACAAAATATGTGAAATAAAATAAATAATTTATGTTTAAATTGTTTTTATTGTATAATTTCTATGTTTATTAAGTATAATTATTTGTTAAGGTAATTAATTAAGACAAACAAATCATATATAGAAAAAAATGTATATATTTATTTAATAAACCATGACTGTCTGTCTGCTTTTTTTATAAGTGTCTGTCCATCGGTATGCCTCCTTTATTTTAATCGGTGTATAAAAAGTTAATTGTGTAGGTTTTTAATCGGATACTGCTGCCACATTGGTGACTTTGATTTGTCAACATTTTGTAGCAGAGAAGTAAAAAGGTGTTACTTGTTTTTTATTTATTTTCATTTGTTGTTTTAATAAAATAAACTTTATGTTTTTTTAATTATTTTGTATTTTTTTTAACTTATTGTTGTATTTGCATTTTTAATAATTCAACTTTTTGTTTTGTTAGGATTTAAAGGGGGTTTATGACAAAAAATAATAATGATATTGGTAAGACTTTTTTAAAGTTCTGTTGACAGGGCGTTGGATTTGAGAGTGAAAAAAAATTTCAAGTGGGCAATACATGTTTTTTTCCTCCAATTAAACCTTTAATGCTCGTATGCGTTTTATGTTTAAACATTTTAATTAGTATACATTTTTTTCATTTAAACTTCATTAGCAACATGTGACCAACAACATTTTCCTTAGAAAATATGGCGTTATTGAAAATATTTTCCATTACAGAAAAAAGTATTTTTCATTTTTTGTTGCAATATATTGCTAGCAACATTTATGGTATAAGGTTTTTGTAAATGTTTTTGTATTTAAAAATGTTTGTATTCATTAGTTTACAAAAAATCTGCAACATATTACAGCAACGTAAAGTAATGTAGAAAAAATTGTACAACCATAATAAGAGAGAAAAAAATTGTAATTTCGTGACTCTTCTATTTGGTCCTGGTAAGATTTTAAGACGATAGCTGTATTCTTTTGTCTATCAAAGGCTTAAACGGGTCAATCTAAAAGAAACAAATTTGTTTGCAATATTTGTTGCAAAGTGTCCGATCAAAACCGTTTTTCCAAAGACCAACCCCCCGAATCGAAACTAATATTCTCTGAAGAAACCAAATTCAAAACTAGAACCCTTCAGTTTTTGATAGTGGGTATAATAAAGTTCCCAGGTTTTTGGGAAACATACTGCAAAACTTTTTTTTTCATATATAGGAGAAAACTATATATGTAATAAAATAACAGCAACATGTTGCTAACAACATTTATTAAAGAAAATCTTTAGAAAGTTGGTTCGCTTGACATTTTTCCTAAAAATAAAAATGCTTTATATTTACAATTGCTATAATTTCTCATCGCCATATAAAAAAAAACTTACTGGTAAAGAATTTTGATCAAACAATACATACCTATTCAACTTAATTAGCTCTTTCTAAACAGTAAATTTTATATGCTACAAATTCCATTCACTTTTTTTCACACAAAACAAACAAACAAGCACTATTAAAAACCCCAACAAATCTCAAGTGCATATTAAATAAAAAGTTTTTATATACATTTTTTTTCTCTCATCTCTTTGAATATAAAAGTAGCCGCCGTTAAAAAGCCTTAAAAGTTTATTTGTGATGGGATAATTTGCCGCTAAAAATTCTGTGGTTGTCAATAACGTCATCATTTTTGATGTTAATATATTTCAAATATAAAAGAATGTTTTATAAATATTTAATGTAGTATAAATTAATTAAAATATTGTAAGAAAACAAAAAATATATTTATATTTTATTTCCAAGTGTTAGAGAGAAATAAAATGTGCAAATGATTTGATATTTTATTCGAGACAATAATTTAATTAATTTATTTTTTTCTGAGACAAACTAATTTTAAATTTTCTTTAATATTTTAGCCATAATTATTGTTTGAGCAACATGTTGCTGCAGTTTATATTTTTTAAATTTATACAAATGTAAAAATTCTCAATATTCTCTTTCAGATTTCATTTAGTTATAACTTGTAATGAAATTATTGATGCTTTAGCAACATTTTTCTAAAAAAAAAAAATAGTTTAAATTTATAAAGCAACATGTTGCTGATATTTTCATATTTTGAACAAATACAAAAATTCATAAGATCTTCTTAAAGATTTTTTGTTTGTAATATAACTATAATTTATAATACTTGTAATAATATTTTAGCAACATGTTGCTAAGAACAATATTTAAGAATTAATTATTGTTCTGTGAATATGAAATATTAAATATAATTTTGTGAAAAACAAAGAAAATGTTTCTACTTTTTAAAAGGATTTTAAGAAAAATTATCAAAATTATGAAATAGCAACCAGGCAACATGTTGCAAATATTTTTATATAAAATTAAATTTGTTCAAACAGAGAAATTCAAAGATTATTTTAAAAATATTTTGATTTTTTTTTAAATATCTTGTTTGCAACTTAAAAAGTAAAAATCTCAGATAATTTCTTTAGCAACATGTATCTAAGTATATTTCTAGCTAAGATATTTCTAAACATTAAAAAGTGTTTATTATTTTATGATTTACACTTATTATTTGCAACACAAATTGATTAAAAATTCATTTTAGCAGCAACATTTTCAACAATTTCCATTTGCTTTCTTGTTTGCAACTTGTAATGATGTAACTTAAGTTAAAGTCTGAGATAATTTCTTTAGCAACATGTAGCTAAGAATAAGATATTTCTAAACATTAAAAAGTGTTTATTATTTTATGAATTACAGTTATTATTTGCTACAAAAATTTACAAAAATCATTTTAACAGCAACATTTATACAATTTCCATGTGCTTTCTAGTACAGCAACATATTGCCAAAGTTTTATTTTATAAAAACTTTCCAAACAAATGTTGCTAGTAACCTACATAATTGTAATATGTATTCTTTGGAAAATAATTTATTTAACAAACTACAAACTTATAAAAATATCATAAATTAATAAGAAATTACTTTATATTCCGGCATTATGTTTCTTAGCACACGAAAAAAAATTTATAATAAATTGTAAATTTTGTTTGGCAACTATAGAATATTGATTGTTATTTATATGCAAAAATGAAATTGCAACAATATGATCGATATGGTTATAATTTTTTTATAACACAAACACGAAATCGCCTTACCCATATTACACCAAAGGTAGACAAAATTTCAAAAAACTTTTAGTAGTTTTTGCGAGCAACACGTGTTTGTGACACTTGAATAGAAACAACAACTAAAAGAAAATGTTGAAATATGTTTGGGTGTAACACTTCTGCCTGGGAGTAAAATTTGCCTAAAAAAAAACTGGCAAACAAATTTATTCCCGTTTAAAAATTAAAGCCTAAAAACTTGTTAAAATTAAAATTTAAATTAGTTTTGGATTTTATATTATATGGAAAATTATTGTTTAATCTTTTAAGCACACCTAGAAATAAAGAAAAATTTTATAAACTACTAAAATTACCAAATAATACTTCCGAAATAATAAATCTTTTTCAAGTTTTAACATAACGACACCAACACCATATGTTTTCTTTTATATTTTTACTGCAGTTTAAACAGCAGTTAGTTACACAAAATATAAGGCGAAAATGTCAAATTGTATTTTCAAAATAGTAGTTTTTAATGTAAATAACATTGATTTGGAAAATTTTTATAATCAAAAAAGCGAGGTGTTTCCGTCATTTGTTGTTTTTGTGTTTTTTATTTTTAGTGGTGATCGTAATGGAGCCGACAACATAGGGAGAGATCTGTTAGAGCAAAGTTTAAAGAGAGTTTAGACAAAGCATAGGCCTACACAAATTGCAATTAAATTTTTAGTTGAATATCTACTCTCTCAAGCCGTTTGATTAAATATAAATAGAATAAATTAGCAATAAAATTTTGTAAAATAAAAAACCATGGGAAAATGTTAATAAGCTTGATAAATTAACTAATGAATTTCAAAGCATCAAATTTTTAAATATGTATAAGAAATCTAAATTGGGTTGAAGCCGAATTTTAAAACCCGTATTATATTAGAAAATTTAAAATATTTATAATTACAAAAAAAAAAAATCTTAAAAATGTTTTGCATATGAAACATTTAAAATAGATTTTATTAGAAATGTTGCTTTAACGAAAAACTGAAACTGAAAACTAAAATAATTTGAAACAAGTTGCTATAAGAGAAATAATGTGAAAGATATTGTTATAAATAGAAAAAATTTAAAAATGTTGCTAACTGAAAAAAAAACATTGAAAATGTTGCTACAAAAAGAATAGAAGCAAAATTTTAGAAAACAGAAAAAAAATTGAAAATGTTGCTATAAAAAGAATTTCACTGTTATAGAAGCAAAAATTTAGAAAACTTTATAAGAACATGATTGAAAAATATGACAAGAGAACCTTATGCAAGAATGTTTTTGAAAACAGACAACGTAAAAAATTTTTTAGAATTTTTTTTTTTTTTTTTTTTTTTTTTTTTTTTTTTTTTTTTTTGTAAAATGTTGTTATAAACAAAATGATTTGAGTAATGTTGCCAATGTCTGCACATTGAAAAATGTCTGCATAAACAAAATATTTTTTTGAAAAAGTAGCTATAAGTAGAATATTTTTTTTTTAAAAATGTTACAAAAAGCAAAACATTTTAGAAAAATGTTGTTATAATAGAACATTTTGTTTAAATGTTGATAAAAAAAAGAAAAATCTTCAAAAATGTTGCTATAAACGAAATATATGTATATTTTTTATTTTTGTTAAACAAAAATTGTTGCAGAGGTGAAATTTAGAAAAATGTTTCAATAACAAAAACTTCTTTAAAAGTTTTGTTATAAAAATACAATTTTTTATGTGAAAATTATGCTACAAACAGAAAACTAATAGAAAAAAAATTTTGCTATAAACATATAACGGTTTAACAATGTTATAAAAAAAATTAGAATAAAGTAAGTTTTGGAAAAAATTATGCTAAAAACAAAATATGTTGATAAAACAAACAATTTTAGAACTGTTGCTATAAAAATTTTTTGTATATAACTATAACTTATAATAGTTATAATTACACTTTAGCAAACATGTTGCTAAGAAGAATGTTTAATAATTAACATTTGTTCTGTGTTTGAATATGAAATATTAAATATAATTTAGTGAAAAACTAAGAAAATTTTTCTAATTTTTTAAAAGGATTTAAAGAAAAATTGTCAAAATTATGAAATAGCAACCAGGCAACATGTTGCAAATATTTTTATATAAAATTAGTTCAAATACAGAAATTCAAAGATTCTCTGAAAGATATTTTGACCTTTTTTCAACGTTAGAATAAAGAAAGTTTTAAAAAAAAATATGCTAAAAACAAAATATGTTGATAAAACAAAAATATTTCTTTTAAATGAAAGTTCTTCTTGTTGTTACAAATGAAATTTTTTGAAAAATGTTGATATAAAGAAAAAAATATTTATAAAATATTACTATGTAAAAAGAAAAAAAAATAATAATCCAAAAACATTAACTTTTTAGAAACATTTTCTATATAATTCATTTTCTTTAAATATTTGTAAATAAGAAATATTATGAAAAATTTGCCTATAACAAGAAAATTTAGGAAACATTTTGTATAAACAATAATTTTTGAAAAATGTTGAAAATTTCCTTTAAAAAAATTGCCTTTGTAAAATCATAAAAGCTGTATGTAGGGTATATTTAACTAACATACTCATATGTGATTCAATCTACAAAAAAAAAGATTTTATGATCAAATTTATTACTCTTAACGGCAACTAACAACAAAAATAAAAGGTGGGGGGATCACAGTTCTCACAAAACTTATAATAAATGATGTTAATTTTTTCTACTAGCTCTACCAATCTGTTGCAATCATAACGATGATGAAGAACGCTTTTGCTGTGACTGCAGCAACAACTACAGACGATCATCTATTAATGATCGTGGTTGATCATTGTCGTTATTTTCAAGTAGAGATGTATGATTGCATTTTTTTTAATCTCTATTACACCATTAAATTGATTTAAAAACAACAACATTTTTGTATTATAGCATGTTTGTTTACAATCATTACATGACAACATTTGGTGTTACATTAATAAAAAAATGGAAAAACAGATGACAGAAAAAAATGAGATCAAATGTTTGTTGTTCGAATGAAAAAGCAGAGCAGAAAGAAAACACGTTTGTCAAACATGGTAATTTTATTTAATTTTATTATACGTTTTAATAGTTTTCAATTGCATAAATAAATTTAAATGTGTGTTTATTTTTTTTTTATTACAGAAACATGTAAATTTAAAGAGAGTAAAGTTAAATAAAAAAAATGTTGTTTTAACATTAATTTGTTGTAATACAATTCGATTTCAAAATTTGTATTTTTGCTTTTTAAATGTGGGTTTCAGACTGTACGACTTAATTTCTTAATGGAAATAAAATAAACTTATACTTAAGAAAAATGTTGGTAAACAAATAATTTAGGATTTTTGAAAATTACACATTTTTGTGTATGAAATTCTACTTTTTTTTATTTGAAAATCTTAAGAAAAAAACTTCAGTTTTTTGCAACATTTTTCTTGTTTCCAAACATAATGTTTGTTTATAGCAACATTTAAAAATTAAATAACTGCTTATGGAAACAATTTTCCAATGTTTAGTTTTATTCCAGCATTTGATTTTTTTATTTTAATTAACATTTTTAAATAATAGTAAAATTAGTTAATAGCAACATTAAAAAAAAAAAATATTTTTACCGCAACTTTTTTCAAAAATATTTGTGTTTTATCAACATCTTTCAAAGGTTTTCTAATACACAAATTTGTACGTACACTTCTTTAGTTTTTGGCAATATTCTTCTTATTAATAGCAAAAATGTTTTGTAGTAATATTTTAAAATATTTTTTTTAAATGTCGTTCTTATTGCAACATGTTTCGTAAATATCGTTTTTCTAGCAACATTTTTATTTTTAGTTATATTTTTTTCAATAATTTTTAGTTCATTACTAAATTCTAACAAAATCTTAGTACTTAATGCAACAATTTTCACTTAGTTTTACTTTTATGGAATAAACTTTTTCATATTTTTTTGCAACATGTTTCTAACAACATTTTTTTTTTTTTAGTTTTTTGTTATTATAAATTTTTTCCCGTAATAGAATTTTTCTTATTGCAATATTTTTTGTTAAATTTAGCTTTTATAGCAAAACTTTTTATAACATTATTTGTTATAAAACATTCAAAGAAACACGAAAAAAACGTTCTGTTTTAAGAAAAGTTATTCTGCTTGTAGCAACATTAAACAAAAAAGAGTTTTAATCACTATTTTAGAAAAAGAATGTGGTTGTTAAGAGCAACATTTATTGAAAATTTATGTTGCAAGTGAATAGCAACACTTACTTATTGAAATATTTTTTTTTTTAAATTTTGGTTGTTAATGTGGTTGTTAAGAGCAACATTTATTGAAAATTTATGTTGCAATTCAATAACAACATTTTAATGTTTATAGCAACATTTTTTTATTTTTGCTCTAATTTCCTTTTTAATTAAAAAAAACTTTAGTTGTAATCATTATTTTTCAACAATTTTGTTCTATAGCAACATTTTTTTCAATTCATGTTTACTGCAAAAACTATAGCTACACTTATTTTTTTAAATCGATGTTATAACAACATTTTCTGTAAATTTTGTTCTTATAATAAAATTTTAAAAAATGTATAGCAACATTTTTAAAATTTTTATTTTCATAATAAAATTTTTAAGAAAAAATAAATAAATAAATAAATAAATAAAAAATAACAATAATTCTATATACAAGTTTCTATATAATTTCTTCCATTTAAATGTCAATATTTCATTAAATCATAAGTATAACTGTCAATCATTTTTGAGAGTATACAACTGAAAATTTTACAAATTTGTTTATTTACAAACAAAATTTTGTAAGAAAAATTTATTTCAATTAAATTGTGAGACAAAACAAGGTTTCCATTTCAAGAGTCAAATGTAATTTATAAAGAATTTGATATGTTTTTCAATTCCGTTTAATAACATTGTTTTTTTGTTGTAATTTCAAATTGCCTTTGATTTATTAAATTTAAAATAATTACAAAGTATTACAATTACAATATTCAATGAATTGTCATTAAATGTTTTATTTTGTAACAAAAGAAAAAAAAAACTATTTAAATTAAATCAAGGTTAGAATATGAAAAAATAAAAAATTAATCTTGCATTAATGGCTTAAACCTAATAGATTATGTTAAAAATTTAGGAAAATTTTTATTAAAAAAATAAAAAATAACATATGTTTTTAAAACTCAAAAATGCTTATCTTTCAACACTAATCAAAATTTATAACGACAAATTGTTAAATATGACTAATGTCCGTCTGTCTTAATGTCTGCAAAATTTTATTTTTAAGTCATAAAACTTTTAAACGTCCTTGTCTTAACACCCAAAATACTTAAAAGTTTATAAACATTGTTTATAGCCAAACCTGTAGTCAAAACCACCTCACTACTTCACTCTCTTACAATTTTAGCTACCGCCTTTTAATTTTTTGTTTTTCAGGTTTTATGATTAAAATAGTTTCTTAATAGTTTTTTTTTACAACCAAACAGCACAAGACATCGACAATAACCAAAACAGCAGAACATACAGAACAAGTGGTGGTCTCAACCATAAAAAAATCATACTTAAACTCAACTCTACTCATTCATTTAAACACTTCATTTCAAATTAAACAAACTATTCAATTGAGTTTAGAAAAACTTCCAAAAACTGGTTGTGATTTGAAATCTTCAAATCTTTAAATATAAAAAAAAGTTGAGGTAGTGTCTGCAGATAATGCTAAGTTTCATACATTTGCTTTTTTTTAAGCAATTGAATATTTCTCACTTTATATTAATTGTACAAATAATATTATAAAAAAACGTGGCTTTTTTCTAATTTTTTTTAGACTGGCTACCAAAAAATATCAGTCAGCCAGCCAGCCAAACAACCAACATGTGTTTAATTTTTTGTAGTTGTCATGTAACGAAACTCAACTCACGCGACAAAATTTGCATAATAATGTTAAAAAAAAACCAAGAAGAAAAAACAAATGTACAAAAAAATGGGTGGTTAAGTCTTTAAGTTAAAACCATGTAAAAATCATGATTTCCGCTGAAAATGAAATAGAAAGAAATAATAAATATGATGACTTTTTATGGAGTTGGCAAAATAAAACCTTTAAATTTACATAAAGGTATCAGCAACATGTTGCTATAACTATAAATTATAGCAATATAAAGTTATAAATAAACTGATTATGCAAACTTTTAAATCAAAACAAAAACATTAAAGAAAATTTTCATGATTCTTAAGTTTAAGTTTTATTAATTGATTTTGTTGTTGAAATATTTCATTTTCAGGGAAATCTTTTTTAAAAATTTAATTTTTAAGGAAATTTTGAAAAAATTTCGTTTTTCAAAATGTTCGTTTTTAAGAGAAATTTTTAAAATTTCTCAAAAATTTCGTTTTTAAAGGAAATTTTTTAAAGATTTTGTTTTTAGGGACATTTTTCAAAAACTTCGTTTTTAACGGAAAAATTTCAAAAATTTCGTTTTTAAAGGAAATTTTTCAAAGATTTTGTTTTTAGGTAAATTTTTCAAAAATTACTTTTAAGGGAAATATTTCAAAAATTTCTTTTTTAAGGGAAATTTTTAAAGAATTTCTTTCTTAAGGGAAATTTAAAAAAATCTTTTTTTAAAAGAAATTTTCCAAAAATTTTGTGTTAAGGAAAATTTTTTTAAAATTTCGCTTTTAAGGGAAATTTTTTAAAAATTTCGCTTTCAAGGGAAATTTTTTAAAAATTTCTTTTTTAAGGGAAATTCTTTAAAAATTTCATTTTGAAGGAAAATTTTTTCAAAAATTTCGTTTTGAAGGGAAGTTTTTCAAAAACTTCGTTTTTAAGGAAAATTTTCAAACTTTGATGTTAATTTTTTATTTTTATTTTTTTTAATTTATCAGTAACTTCTATTAGTGGCGATGTTAACAGTTTGTCAAAAATTATTAAATTTTATTTGTAGCGACATTTTCTAAAAATTTCTTAATTAGTAGCATCGATTTGTTGTAACTACCTAATTAGTTGCAACATTTGAAAGAAACATTTTATTTTTATATTTTAATTAGTAGCAACAATTCGCTGAAACTACCTAATTAGTTGCAACATTTGATAGTAACATTTCTGAAACATTTTATGTTAATAGCAACAATTTGTTGAAACTACCTAATTAGTTGCAACATTTGAAAGTAACATTTTTAAAACATTTTATTTTAATAGTAACATGTTTAAAAACTTCTTAATTATTAGCAACATTTTTCAGAAACTATCAAATTAGTTGCAACATTAGAATAAATTTAAAAGCAACATTTTTCAAAAATTTCTTAATTAGTAGCAACATTTTGCTAAAACGGCATAATTAGTTGTAAGATTTTTCAAATATTTTATTTTAATAGCTACATTTATAAAAAATTAATTTAATAAAAAGTGAAAAAATATTTTGATAAAAAAAATTACAAACTAAAGATTTTTTAATGTTATTTTTACAGATTTTTTGTTTACAGAATTCTATTGTAAATAACTATTGCCACTTGTTATTCATTTTAAATATTTCATTAAGATTAAAATTTCATTTTTTGTATTCGCCTCAGTCCACTTATGCAAAAATATAAATAAAGAAATAAAAACTTAATTATTTGCTTACAAATTTCTATTATAGCAAGCCATAAGGTGTAAAATTCTAATTCTTCCGCCTGCGATACAAACTTCGTTGCCTTAGAGAAAAATAAATTCATTGAAGCTGAAATCATTTCTATTAATTCTCAGCATTTAATTTAAGCAAAAAATTGAGAAAAATAAGCAAAACGAACAAATTTATTGAAATAACAATGCAATTTATGACAAATAACGATCAATTACTTAAGAAAACAACTGTATTTACATAAATCTTGACAAAAGTTAAGAACGAAAAAAAAAAAACAACACCCAAGACTCTTTAAGACAGACTGTCAATCAAAATTAAATAATGATTGAAAGACAGCAAAACGGACAGACAGACGGACGGACAATTAGACAAAAGAAAACAAAGTGTTAAAGAAAATAAACTTGAGTTGGTTGAATGAATACTTCAGAAAGTTTAATTATAAATACCAAATGGACCTTAAGGCAAAACTTTAAATAAATAAAAAAAAATAAATAATAAAATTTTTCAAAAACTTAATTAAGCTTAAAAATATACGAATAAAATTTTATTTAAAAAATAGTTGCATTTTTGAAACCAAACTAATTAACTAGAAAAAAATACTTCAAAAAAATAAAAGGTGTTGCCTCAGACAACCTTTAACGAGTTATAGACTACTAGACTAATTTTCAAAATAATGATTTTTTTCCATCAAATTTCTAGTACATTTTTCAAAGTTTAACTGTTTACATACATATGTTGCTACTTAATATGTTGCTGTTACGTTTGTTTTGTTTTTTTTTTTTCATACTTCTTTTCTTTTTTTTCTAATAGAGTTTATGGTGTAGAAAAAGAAAGTTCAATTAATCGATTTAAATTTACACTTTAATGCTTTGCTGAACAATCAGCAAAGCTTACTAAAAATCGAGCATATGACTATAATAGCTTAACAACAACTTCTTCTATTAGCATGACTATGTTTAAAAGTAATAGAAAAGAAAAATGTTTATAAACAATATTAAACTATATAATAGAGTTCCTCCTTCTTACCTTCACTTTCCATTGCAATATTTAGCGAAAAAAAAAAATTAATAGCATTACATTAATTTTAATAGTATATTAAGAAGATAAGAGCAAAAGTAATTTCGGGAAAAAATAACTATAGATTACAAAATTTAAATGTTGAGCAACAATATTTTAAAATTTTACTAAAACTAAATTGTTGAGCAACAATGTTAAGAAACAAAATCAGTTTAATACTTTAAACTATAAAATTTTATTAACAATAATAATAAAGTGAATATCGACAGTTAAATGTCGTCAACATATTGCAGATTAATTGTTAATAAAAGAAAATATTAAAAAGTTAATAAATTATGCAACATATTGAGAAATATTAAATATTTATTAAAAATGGTTACGTTGCATAAACGTAAAAAATTGTGCAACATATTGCCAAATATTAATTAATGATTATGTTAAAAATCTACACCTAATGTTAATTTAATATATATTAAATGTTTAACATTTTATTAAAATTATTATCGACTTGCAATTTAGAACAAGAAATTTGTTGTCTAAATGTTTCAGATAAAAACTAATAAAAAAAAATCATTTGCTGTAACATGTTGAGAAAAAACATCATCCTAATGAAAATATAAAAATATTACCGAAATAATAAACTACAACAAAAAACTTTGTACAACATGTTGAAAAATATTAAGTATTTATAATATGCAAAATGTTGCTCATTAATAAATAAATTAAAATTAAGTTTTCTGCAACATATTGCCAAATATTAACTATTAGTCATGAAGTTACTAACATAACAAAAGCCTATTGATAATTTAAACATTTTGATCAAATAAGTTTTCGATTGTAAGTAAATTTGTTGTAAATATATTTGGAATTAAAAAATGTTGCAGAACAAATATTTTTTTTTTGTTATATGTAAATTTATTGTAAATATGTTTGGAATTAAAAAAAATATGCTGCAGAACAAATAGCTGTGATCAAATAGGTTTTCAATAGTAAGTAAAGTTGTTGTAAATAAGTTTGAAATTAAAACAAAAATATGTTGCAAAACAATTAGTTGTGATCAAATAGGTTTTCGATTATAGGTCAATTTGTAAATAAGTTTGGAATTAAAAAGAAATATTTTGCAGAGCTGCCTTGAAATTGGTTTTCATTTGTAAGTAAATTTGTTGAAGATAAGTTTGGATTAAATAAAAACAAAATGAAATAAATCGTTACAATAAAAATGCACAGAAAAACTGTTAACTTTTTGGTTAAATAAATAATTTTGATTTTATATATTTATGAAATAAGACGACTAGTCATTATTTCAAATAAGAGAAAAATCTTGTAGAAATTTAAAACTATTGAAAATAATGTCAAGTTTTAGAATAGAGTAAACAAAAATGTTACTGAAGCGTAGAAAAAAAAGTTCAGTAACAAATTAAAATCATATTTTAGTAATAAATTGCTCTTTGCTAATAATAGAAATTATCCTTAGCAACATGTTGCTAATAGCAAATTACGTTTAAAATATTAGATTTTTAACGAAAACTCTTACATAATAAAAAAAAATGTTTCCCCTAAAAAAAGTGTATTATCATGTTTACTAAGAGTTTTCAGGTAAACAAATAAAATATTTTTACAATTTATTTACCAAAGAAATCATGCTATTTTCAAAAAATTTTCCACTTATAATTTCAATATTTTTTCCTAAGAAACTTTCATTTAATGAAATATAAACCTCATTATAACACAACTGTAATACAATATTTTGCTCAAAATAAACGCATGATTTTTTGCTTATAAAATGTTATTATTTAGAAAAACATATTGCAATTTTAGTGAATTTTATTTTTTGAGTTTATGAAAGAAGTTCAAGGAAATAAAAGGTGTTAAAATAAACAAACATTAAATAAAAATTTTAAATAAAACAAAACAAAATAATTAATAGTTTAAGAGTATTCACAGGGAAAAAAATAATAAAGTTGTATAAACAGAAAAAAAAAAAAAACAATAACAAATATTAAATCATTAAGGGGTAAGATATACCATACACTCAAAGCCATTAACGACGTTAATGAAATGAATGGGACTTTGTTTTTAGGTTTTAAGATTTATTTATTTATTTATAAAAATCAATATTGGCTTTTGACAGATACCAAGATAAAAAAGTAGTGTAAAAAATAACAAAATGACATAAAAGTTTAATGAACTTTGGAGAAAAAAATTAAGTAAAATAAACTTTATTTAACAAAATAAAAAAATAAATGACAAATAAGGAAGAAATTTTTAAAAACATTAACCTTAAATTAAAAAAAAAATCGAAAATTTAAACATGTTGCCAGCCAAAATTTTAAATAAACAATAATATATTTTTTGTAATGAAGTAGAATAGAACAATAAAGAATAATCATAAAACAAGTTTCCAAACTTTTTAACTTTTTTAAGTTTGGCAACATGTTGACAGAAATTTTTTTTGGTTAATTATATGATATTAAAAAAAAAATAAAATAAAAAATAGGAATGTTGATAAAAGATATTGATATAATACTTTGTCAACATGTTGCTAAGAAATTTTGTAAATCAATTATTTTGAATTTTCATGTTCTAATTATATTTTAAAAATTATATGAAAGTAGATGCAAGCAGACTTTTGATTTTAAATTAAATTTCAACATGAGGAAAATTTTACGAGTTTGTTCGTCAGAAGGAATGATTTTAGAAATATTTTGGTATTACAATTTAACAAATGTTTAGTTTGATTTTAGCAACTAATTTATTCATTTAAATGTTACAAGATTTCAAACAAATTAAAATTGAAATATTACAGAAACTGCAAAATATATTTACAATATACTTTAGCAACATATTGTGGAAAATTTCGGAAACTTGGTAAAATTATTGCAAATTTTTTCAACTTAAATTTATATTACAAATTTGCTCGAATTATTGTTGAAAAACATATTTGTGACATTTAATTTTGATGACAACAACATGTTTATTTTAAACGCATATCAAATTTTTGCTACTATGATTTATTTTTGTAAAGTTCAATAAATATATTTAAAGATTCTTCCATTCTTCCATTATCTAAAAATATTTCTGTCAACATGTTGCAAAATATTTTGTGGAATTGTATATATTGTTTGTTTTTACTCATTCAATAAAAAGTTTAATTGCAAATTAACAGCATGTTGCTAGAAACATTAAGTTCTTAGCAATACACAACATGTTTATATCAAAATATTATTTTTTTATTATATTATAAAATTATATTTTTTATTATAAATTTATATTACTTTTTGCCATTTTGGAAATATATTAAATTCAAAAAGTTTCTAGCAACATGTTGCCAGAATTCTTTTTAACGTGAGTAAATATATTAAAATGAATTCTGGCACATGTTGCTAGAAACTTATTGAATTAAATATATATTCTTTGTTTTTACCGTTTAAATATATAATTCTGTTCAAATCTTTCAATCATATTTCTTTAATTCAACCATTTAAACTCTTTTTTAATAAAACAGTTTTTTTTTTTTTTTTTTTTTTTTTTCAAAATGCGAACCAAAAAATAATTATTAAAAAAAAATACAAAAACCAAAATTAAATTGTAACAACAATAAAAAAAACATGCAACATAAAAAAATGAAAAGTTTCATAATACCAACAACAGATGCACATTTGAAAATAAACAAGTAAGAACGTTAGATTCGACCATGCCGAATCTTATATACCCTTCACTTAAATTGCCTAACACAAAAGAAAAAAAGCTCCCAAAAAAGCCTATTCCACATTCTTAATTTTCAAATCTAAAAAATCCTCCAAAAATCCATAAAATTTTCAGTGGAACAATGAAGTCTCTATCTTTCTTTTTAATGGCTTCACAAATTGAAATCAAAGATTTAGGGTAATGTGGTGTGTTTGTGTGGTTTTTATTAGCAATAATTATAAATAAAATAAAATTTAATTGTTTTTTGGGCAATATCTCGATTGTTTTTTAATAGATTTAAAATATTCAAAAACTCAAAATTAGGAGAAAAAAATCATACTTTTGATTTATGGAGGGTTCAATTCTGTAGAACATATAGAACATTTTAAATAATTAAAAATAAGAGAGTTTTGAGGATATCTTGGACATTAATGAATGGATTCTGTTGAAATGAAATAGCAAAAATCTCGAGACCCTAAGGAATAATTTGATATACATATTGCATAACTTAAATACCTAAATACATAAATGACATACCAACAGACGAACATGCATATTTCGATTAACCTACGATTCAGAATATACTTTATGGGGTCGGTCTCAGATCAAAAATGTAGAAATTACAAACGCAATGACGAACTTATAAATACCCTATCACAATAAGTGAAGGGTATAAAAATACAAAAGAGAGAGAAAAAAACGACATTTGTTATATTTTAAAATAAAAATTATTTGAAAAATAAGAAATAAAATAGAAATAATTGCTCAATATCAACAGTTTATGCTATGATGGCAGACTCTAATGGTGTTGCTGCAATAAATGATTAAAAATACTAAAATATTTAAAGATTGACTAAATAACTCACAGATTGAATGCATGAATCAATGAAGCAACTTTTGCTAGTACAACTTTAAAATACAATAGTGGGTGTTAAATGTTTATATGTTTTTTTTTCTTCATAGATAATATATAATACACAAGTATAAAATTTCTATAAAAACAAATGCTAGACGTTTATGATGGATTTTGTTTTAGTAAAATTTTTTCTCATAAGAAAGAAATGTGTCTTGTATTACAATAATATCTGTTAAAGGCAAAAATCTATTAATAATTAACAAAATATAGAAAAAAAAAGCTTAACCTGATTATGATAAATTCTTAACTTGTAATAAAAGGAAAATTTTTCTTTATATTAACTGAGTGACAGACTTAATGTCTTTAAGAAGAAAAATGCTTTTATTTAAATAAACTTTTTTTAAGCATTATTAATTTTTTATACAGCCGAGGGAGTGTGGAATATTAATTAATCAATTAAGTTTATAAAAGATCAGATAACCAAGTCATTGCTTTAATAGATACACAAACGAACGATCTAGTTATGATCACTAGATCAGGTTTTTATAGAAAATAGGTGACCATAACAAATTGAAGAAAATTTTGTGGCGTAAATCTGTTTTATATTAGATTATACATATACGATGGTTTGCTGTTAAATTTATTTAAAATCAGTTGAAAAAATATTAAAATTATATTGAATTTACTGGAAAGTTAAAGAAGTCTATACTTAAACAGTTAGTATTTGTTTGTAGTTTGATTACTCAGGCTAAACTTATATATCCCTTATTACAAATAGATGATTTTCGAAACTCTTACAAAAAATAAATCCCTTACTTTAATTATTTAGACTTTAAGCGATCTTATAATGTGTCATTTTATGGCAAAAACAACAAAAAAAAAAATTATCTAGAAATAAATACAATAAATACATAAAGAACAATGTTAAATAAATAACATTTTTCTTTTTTACAATTCTCAAATAATTAGTGTTTATTTTATTGTTGTATTTATTTACTTTTAAATTATTCATAATTAAACTAGTTTTACTAACAAATAATAATTATGGCACCTTAAAGTAATAAAATAAATTTGTAATTAAATTGTTAAAAAAAAAAAACGTATAAATGTTGAGGAACAAAATAAGTAAATAAAAACAAAGACTTGTCATATTAGTAGCATATAGATAACATCGATCTTAATATATTAAAAATGGAAACCTTTCATTACTTCTAGTTCAGTTCATATGTTTAGCTCCAATTCAATTCTAATTTAGTGCTAGTTCAGTTCTTGTTTAGTTTTAGTTCAGAGCAGGTTCAGTTATAGTTAAATTCTAGTTCACTTTCAGTTTAGTTCTAGATAATTTTTTTTTAAATCAGTTCTTGTTTAGTGCTAATTCCAGTTCAGTTTTAGTTCAGTTCTAGTTCAATTTTAGTTCAGTTCTAATTCACTTCTATTTCAGTTCTAGTTCAGTTCTAGTTCGGTTCCTGTTCAGTTCTAGTTCAGTTCTACTTCGGGTCAAGTTTCCCTCTATTTTTCAGTTCTAATATTGTTTAAGTTCAATAGTAGTTCAGTTTTATTTCAGTTGTAGTTTAGTACTAGTTAGTTCCAGTTGATTTCTTTAGTACTAGTACTTTGTGACCGCGATGGAGTATCAGTATGGACCCAAAGATTATGCTATAGTAATTTCTGATTACTTTTAGGAAGCAAGCACTATAAATTTTATTATAAATTTTTGAGTGGTAAACTAATTGTTACCCTGTGTTTCATATTAGTTTTTTTTATAAATTAAAACTTTAATCATTTCTTAATACAGACAAGCAAATTAAAAATGATTCACTATATTTTTTTCTAACAATAAGCCAATTTAACTTACTAACATTTTTTTTCTAAATAGCAGTTGATGAGAGGTGGGTATTAATAATTTGATTGATTTTATATTTCTTTGTATATATATACGTGTATGTATGTGATATTAAACTAAAATAAGGTGTGAAAAAAACGTAATGACATTAAAAATACAAAAAGTATATATTTCAATTATTTACAGTTATTTCCGTTATACATTTGATTTATTAAAGATTTGAAATTTCCGTTTATTAGCAAAAATAAATTATAAACAATTATTAAATATTTTTAAAATTGTTTAAAAATATTAAGAATTGACATGCGCCTAAGGGGGAAAAGAAAAAAATGTAACAGAATTTCGATCGCCTGTTATAATTGCTCGTATTATAAAAACTCTTATGAAATTTATTATAGCCTTAAGCAAATATAAAATTATATAGAAAGAAAATATTTTCGTTTATATTAAATCATATATTAAAAGAAATTATAATTAACATTGACCGCTATTTCGTTAATAATTTAAGGTTAGAATTAATAATTTTAATAATTGACCATAACCGTTTTATATCAAATAAGTTAAACTTGAATTTTTTTCATATATTATACATGATTGGTAATAGATGGTCATTACTAGATAGCATTACCTGGAAGCAATGTTAATCACAAAGGAAAAGGGAGAGGTTGGCATATATTAAATGACAATCAAATATTTATGCTAGAGTACAAAACAAAAATAATTTACATGAATCTTATACATACAAACTTATTGTGTTTTATTTATGTACAACTCTGCCCTAAAGCTTTCAATTTATACATAAGACCTGCCTATATTTGGGGTTTTAAGTTAAGTATTTTTGAAGCATATTTTATCATAAAAATATTTCCAAATATCTTAAACTTGAAATTTGTTCATCTAGAACACATGATTTGTAATATATGGTTATTACTCTAAGCATTACTGTACAGCAATGTCAATCGCAAAGGAAGAGGGAGAGTGAGAGAGGCATACATTAAAAAACAATAAAATATTTATGCTAGAGCCCAAAACAAGACTAATTTACATGACAACTATACATACAAATTGATTATGTTTTATTTGTATACAACTCTGCCTTAAAGCTTTCTGGGGTGTTTAAGTTAAGTATTTTTAAATCATGCCTATAGGCTTAAATCATAAAAATATTTCATCCGTTTTATATTAAATAACTTATACTTGAAATTTGTTCATCTAGTATACATGATTTGGAATATATGGTCATTACTCTAAACATGTTAATTACAAAGGAAGACAGAGAGTGAGAGAGGTATACATTAAATAACAAAAAAATATTACACTCATACATACAAATTTACTTTAATTTATTTTTATACAACTCTGCCTTAAAGCTTTTAATTTAAACATAAGACTTGCCTATATCTGGGGTTTTTAAGTTAAGTATTTTTAAAGCATACCTATAGGCTTAAATCAGATAATAAAATAATTAACATAATTTCAATAATTTTTTTTTTAATTATTGAAAATATTTCAAAACTCATAAATCTTCATAATTTCTTTGTTTATATATATATTTTTAATAGTTTATTTTGGAACGTGCCTTATTTCTTAATAAATTTTCGCCTATAATTTGTAACCTCAATTAATCATTATTTAATTATTAAATAATTTAAAAGATTTAGCAGCTATAAATTTTGCATAAATTGTTTATATAGAATTTATTTTTATATAATATAATGACCGAAAAAATTCTTAATGTTTTTATTGTTTTTTTTTTTTTTGCTAAATGACCTTACAAATAAATCTTGAAAATTAATTTTACCTGAACGAAGGAAACCAGAAAAACATTAATTTATAAACAAATATTTTGTGTTAATAACTTACGGATATTTGTTGTCTGCTATATTTTTTTCATATGTTTTGTAAATATTGTGCCTTTAAAAATTATTAACAGATGGTTATTGAAAGCGCAAAATAACATATAACTCCAAGTGTTGTATAAATAAATTTATTGAGAGGAGGTTACTTACCTAAAAGTAGAAAAAATTAAAAAAAAAAATATTATTAGTCAGTTGAAAAATATGTTATTTAATAATAAATATAATTAAACATTTTTTAGAAGGGTATGTTAAAGTAATAAATTAGAATTTACATATAATTAAATTAATAAAAAAACATTAAAAATAAATTTAATTGCAAAATTTGTATTTTTTTTTTTTTTTTTTTTTTTTTTTTGCATATAATGAGTTTTATTTATAAGGAAAATCTTTTAATTATATACAAGAATTTCCGGATTTAACATAGATAAAAACCTATATTCATATTCTTAGCTTAAAGCTCTTTTACTTAAAAGTTTTTAAGTGCTTAGAACAATATTTCAAGGTCATTTGTACTACTTAAATAAACATTATTTAAAAATCGTGTGTTGAAACAATTGCTGCAAAAATTCCTTAAATGTATTATTTGAAATCAAAAATTTTTTTTAGAAAAAAAGCTTTTCATATCCCCAAAATTCTTACAAGTAAGTAAATTAAAAGTAATTTTCAAAATTGATCTCCAAGTTTTTGTTTTTACTTGGTTTTTTATTTATTGGGTTCAAAATAGTTAGAGAGTTTTTTCAAGTTGTCGACAATAATCCTTCGCAATTGAAATTTATGTAAATAAAACGTTTCGGAATTTAAATAATACTAAAAAATGAAATAAAGATTTTTTTAATTTGAAGTCATAACTTCTAGTTTACGTAATTTGAAAACATATTTTTAATTGATTTAATTAACTGTTTATATATTCGTGGTTTTCTCAATTTGCACTCCCTCTATCCAAAACGGTGTTGCCGTATTTAAAATTTATTTACATTTGGTTAGTGTAAGATAGAAATAGAACAACAAATATGATTTATTTTGTTTGTATATTTCATACGTGAAACATTAGTTAGTCACAAATTTAATATATTCGAAATCAGGGAGAAATTAGTTCGCCGCTGCCGATTTATTATGCCTGGCCAATAAAATAAGATTATCTTGGGTATGAAGACTAATCTACCATGTTTTTGTGGACTGCTTTATCAATATTAAATAAAATAGTTCTCAAACTAACGTTTATTTAACGAACTATTTGCTCCAAATCAGACACCCGCTCTCTGGGTAGTTGATGCTTCATCGATTGAAATTATTTCGCTTACAGCATGTCACTTCCCCGGGAATGTTCGTAAAAACTATCAGGATATATTACAGCGGCACTTTCTAACTTTTGCCAGCTAAGCAGCAGATGACACACAAAGATATTGCCCGCGAAATACATAATCATAGATTGGAATTAGATAAATGCTTAAGCAGTTTAATTGGGAGGTTCCATTTCCCAAAATCCCATATAATATATAATACAAAAATAACAATTGTTGATAAATTTCTTTAAAAATCTATGATTTGGACCAACTGATCCACAACTAGTCTGATCATTTATTATTCCTTGCAGTCCTCTCTAATCAATATTGGAGATCAAAATATTGTAAATAAGTTTCTTTGAACTTTAACCTTTTACATTAAACTTAAATCCACAACAAATGTTATCATATTTAAGTTTAATTTTGCGAAAATTTTTATTGTACTGAATTGACTCCGCAAAAAGAGCTAAAAAACGCGCCAAAAGAATATTATGTTTGAGTATAATTGCAATTTATTTGCAAGTGATGTTCTAATGATCACAAACATTAAAACTGATCAATACTATATCAATTGATTCAATAAAAATTAACCTTAAAACCTATATAAAAAAATCCAAACCACAAGCAATATCAACTTTAATTTATTCCCTATTATTTATTTTACAAAAGAACTTTCAAAGCGGTTCTTTTATTCACAAATTGACAAAAGAAAAACCTTCAAGAAATTGCATTTTTTGTTTCTGTATAAATTTCGCCTTTAAAGGCAAAATTCTATATTAAATTTTCTATATCAATTTATTATTTATGAGTAGAACATAAATCTAATAAAATTTATGTTTTATACAAATGCAGCATTTAAATTTGCAAAATAAATCTAAAACAGTAGCAGTCAATGAATATAAAAAAACGGCTGCTGTTTTGTTATTTTGTTTTATGGTTAAATGTCATCGATATTTTTACAGATTTGCTGGCTGAAATAAATTTATTTAAATTTAAATTAAATGGAAATGTTTGTATTGAACACAAATAAATGAAAATTGAAACCAGTTTTAGAAAACAAAAATAAAATTTATCTAGACTAATTACGTTATTTTGAAAAAAATGAGCAAAAAATAATAATTTACATTAAATAAATTGTTTGTAATCTGAAAATATTGTACAATAATCTGACAGTTAATTAAAGGAATTAAACTTATGTTAGAGAAAATTAAGTCTAATGTTTCAACTATTTGCAAATGAGTTATATAAAACATTATTAATCTGCCATTTTCTTAGTTTGTTTCGTTACCCTAAGACTAAAATTACGCATATAGGCTTAAATTTATGAAAATTAAGCAAAACAAGTGAGTCAGTTCTTGTTCAGCTCTAGTTCAGTTCTAGTT